>SSNR01000232.1:532372-572476 GCA_006937965.1 Callopanchax toddi
GTATAAGAGACAGCATATATACTGTAAGTACTTCAACATGTGTTTAATGTGGAAAATGCCCTTTAACAATTCTTGTTTCTGGTTTTTCCAAAGTTTTGGGTCATGGTAGAACCCACGCTTACATGGGGAGAACATGCAAACTCCAGGCAGAGAAGCCGCTGAGCTGGGGAAGCGAACCCACGACCTCCTTGCTGCGAGGCAACAGTGCTACACATACACACGTATATGTATGTGTGTGTGTGTGTATATATATATATATATATATATATATATATATATATATATATATATATATACATATACATATATATATATATATATTATATATATACACACATATATATACATATATGTATACATGTTATAAATAACATATTTATGATATATACATGTTATAAATAATATATTTATATTATATACATGTTATAAATAATATATTTATATTATATACATGTTATAAATAATACATTTATATTATATACTATTGGTGTAGGTGTAGGATGCCCCTATCCAGGACATGGGATCATATCCCTAGGCCAGCTGTTCCCAAACGTATTTGGCTGCGCACCCCCCCCCCCCCCAATCCCCCTAGGGATGGGTACATTTCACATTTAAACCAATCTTGGTACCTAGGAATCAATACCGGTACCTAATGGTAGCAATTTTAGATACTTTTGAGTGTTTAATGAATTAATTAAATCACGTTTTATATTAAATATATTTATTTCTCAACATATAACAATATGTAACAAATATCACAATAAGCAACATACAGCTGTTTGTATTTTTTCATTGTGGTGTTGTACAAAATTCTTCGACATGAAAACCTTTAACCAACTGCTTAGTGTTTTCTAAATGATGCAAAAATTCAAACCCAGCTCCATGAACTCCTATTCCTCTACTTTGCTCTCTGGAATAACTCTGATGAGGAGACCATGTATTATAGACGTTCAGCCATAATGATAACAAAGACATGTCGCTGTTTCATGAATAAAACCACTAAAGCTTGTTAGCCTAGCCATTAGCTCATCAGTGGTTTTAAGGTAACACTGCATTTTTAGTAAAACAAAAGATACAAACAAAGCAAATGACTGGATGGAATCAACCAGCAGGGTTGTCACAAGCTGTCAAGAATGATTCTTTGAATAAATATCCATTTGACGAGATGAGCATTTCAGCCAGCACCACGCAACAACACCGCCCCAGAACTAATAGAAAAGTTCATCCCCTTCACAATAAAATGATGCTCGGAGGAGTTCACATGGACAGAAAAAAGACTCAGAGTTCATCTCACAGCTCCACACAATAACAATAGGAAATGTTTATTTACACATCTTTATTGTGTGGGGGAAAAAACACTGTAATTGTGTGATTATTACCATTGCATTTTTTCGCTATTACATTTTTCATCCCGCGCACCCCCTAGCGGCAGCTCGCGCACCCCCAGGGGTGCACGCACCACACTTTGGGAATTCCTGCTCTAGGCCGACCTGGAACACCTTGGGGTCACACCAGATGAGCTGGTGAAATTAACTTGGGGTGAACAGTTTGGGCCTCCCTGCTGGGAATGTGACTCCAGCTACTAACACCTGGACAAGTAACAGCAATACGAGGCGAGGCAAGGCCCCCATGTGACCCATAGCCATAACTCTTAAACCATAAAATGTACTGAACAATTCAATGACCCTCTGAGCACAAAAATGAGAATAATAGCAGGTTAAGGTTTCAATCCAATTAAAGCGGCTCTCTGGATTATTTTTCCATGTATCAAAGTTTTCTAAATGTTTTAAATGATATTTCAGGTCTAAACTATGATCTATGGGTTGAGTTCCACAACATCTGTCATTCTGATGAAGACCCTCCTTCCTCCTAGAGACCCCTTTCCATTATTTCTAGATGCCGACATTTTTTAGCCAATGAAATTCAAATGTCTGCATTCTCTCAACATGCACGCGCATCGACCAAACCTGTACCAGTAGGGGGCGCTGTCCTACAGGACGCTCCGTGTGTTTCTCTGTTTGCTTCTCAGACTCACGGCTCATTTCTACTAAAAACCTACCCATTTCCCAGCTAAAGATGGATTTATTTTTATTTTTAAACCTTTCACCTCACAGAATGGCAAGGCTTGACAGGGTTACGCGTTTATTTTGGTCAGAAAGTTCATCCAGGGCCGAGTCAAGTTCAACTTCAGAGTCCAGCAGCAGCTCGCTGCTAACAGAGCTAATATCAGAAGCAGCAGGGACAGAGAGGGCTCATCAGACCCTTGGAATAAGAGTTGTGAACTGTGAGTGATTAAACCCTATACATTGAGCTGTATAGTTCATGCCCGCAACGTATATGCGCCGTGTGCACGTGTGCACACGCAACCGGACGTGCGTGTCGAGATGTTTTGAGGAGGAGCCTTTGGACGCTAGATTCAAAAACTGCTCTCTTGATGAAATCCTCCAGAGTGCTGCTTTAAGGGAAAATTAAGACAATGTGTCTGATTTGTGACAATGATATTTGCATGGCATTTAATAATAATAATAATAATGGATTGGATTTCTATAGCGCCTTTTTGGATACCCAAAGCGCTTCACAGAAGCTCCATTATTCATTCACATTCTGGTGGAGGTTAACTATGTCTGTAGTCACAGCTGCCCTGGGGCAGTCTGACAGAAGCGAGGCTACCTCTACATGCTTCCTTAACAATGTCTCAGTTTTAGACACCATAAATATACAAATACATACAATACAAACAAAATCACTAAGCAAAATGTACATGACTGTGGCTTTTACAGTCTCCAGCTCTGAAACAATGTGTTACAACACTTAATAATAATAATAATAATAATAATAATAATAATAATAATAATAATAATAATAATAATATTAATATTATCAAATTCCTCTAAAATATTACAGGAAACTGTGTCCGTTTCACTGCACTAACACTTTATTTTCCTTTAATTTATCACTTCTTTAGTTCATGTCATGTTCATCTTTGCAATACCTCATAGGACACATTAGGACTGAAAGAAGTCTGACAGAAAATAAAAAAGTCTTTGAATGAATTTCTGCACACACAAAAAATAATAAATAAATGAACCAGGAGATCAAAAGATTTTATCACTACACAAACTTTAGTATTCTTCCTCTTTCCGTCTTGTTATAATCTTACATGACCTTTAACAACATCAAATCCCTTTTTTTTCTATCTCCTATCAAGGTCTATTTTTATTTTTCATTCAAGCCTCTTCGCATGTCTTCACAAGGAGAGAATGAAATGCAGCACATCATTGTTTGCCTTTCAGGTGTCTTGGTAATACCTGTAAATAGACTTCCTGGCTATTTTTAGCCCTGTGCACGAACTGACTGTCAGCGCGCTCCACCAGAGGCCTCCAGGATACAAGCTGTACCCTTGAGTGAGCGCGCTCACACGAGGAGAGAGAGTGGAGGAAAGGAGCGAGGAGAAAACCCTTTAAACTGAATGAACAACTCAGAAATGCTTGAAGCATAACAGTCCAACTGGCTGCATTACAATGAACTCACTCAGCAAGTCAATTCTACAAAAAAACTAAAGAACAGTAAATCAGGAACCATCAACTCTGATAGTCAAAGATCTAAATCTGATTTCTAGGTGGGAAATCCCTTTAGCTAAATTTACTCACAACCCAAAACAATTAGTTTTCTACAGCTGTCTGCTCCAGGCTGTCACAGCGGCAATGTGATGTGCATCAAGTCATAGTTAAAACTGATTAACCTGATTACTTGTCATGATTCAACATATACAGAGTTTTCACACAAATCAAAAGAACGTTATTTTTAGAGCACAATTAAAGCGGCACTCTGGAGCATTTTTCTCTGTATCAAAGTTTTCTAAATGTTTTAAATGATATTTCAGGTCTAAACTATGATCTATGGGTTGAGTTCCACAACATCTGTCATTCTGATGAAGACCCTCCTTCCTCCTAGAGACCCCTTTCCATTATTTCTTGCCGCCGACATTTTTCAGCCAATGAAATTCAAATTTCTGCATTCTCTCAACATGCACGCGCATCGACCAAACCTGTACCAGTAGGGGGCGCTGTCGTACAGGACGCTCCGTGTGTTTCTCTGCCGTCTCAGCCGTTCACTGAGGACTCATGGCTCATTTCTACTAAAAACCTACCCATTCTCCAGATAAAGATTGATTTATTTTTATTTTTAAACCTTTCACCTCACAGAATGGCAAGGCTTGACAGGATTATGCGTTTATTTTGGTCAGAAAGTTCATCCAGGGCCGAGTCAAGTTCAGCTTCAGAGTCCAGCAGCAGCTCTCTGCTAACAGAGCTAATATCAGAAGCAGCAGGGACAGAGAGGGCTCTTCAGACCCTCGTAGTGTTGTTGGAATAAGATTGTGAACTGTGAGTGATTAAACCCTACACATTGAGCGGTACAGTTCATGACCGAAGTATATGCGCCACGTGCACGCGCGCACACGCGACCGGACGCGCGTGTCGAGATGTTTTGAGGAGGAGCCTTTGGACGTGAGATTCAAAAACTGCTTACTTGCTGAAATCCTCCGGAGTGCTGCTTTAAATCAGACTGACCTGAGTGCTGCACAGTCACATGAAAAAGTAAAAGATGGAAACACTAAAAGTTCTTACCCAAACTATTAATTCGACCTGGAAGCTAAAAAAACAAGTTTTCAGATCCGTTTTAAAAGTTCTGATAGGAGAAAAAAAATGAAGATTTATTCACAGGAAACACAGAATCAGGAACCGCCTTTAGAAATAACTGAACTTAGCTGAACAAGACAACACAACAGGTGACAGACACCTTCAGACAGGAGAAATACAACCTCTTCAGTGAGCTGCCTAAACCTCGGCACAGAACATGGAGGCACTGGATTATTTATTAAACGGACAAGGATTTGAATTGTTCCATTTCCACTCTTCACAACTCCAACTAAGTAAAAGATCATCATCATTCAAGCTGGTTTTTGTTAGGTATATACTTTGTTGTTATCGTTTATTTTTTGGATGTTTTATTTTGTTTTCAATGAAATAAATTTTAATAAAAAAAAAAAAATCTGATTAGACATAGACTCATGCTGGACCTGGACGAGGCTTTTTACGGCTTTTAGAGCCGTTACTTTATTTTGTCTTGCTTTTATTTGGTTGTGTCTTTTGATCGTGTTTCATTTTATGTGGTACAGCCATTTGGTCACTCTGGGTGTGAACTGAATGACTGTATTGGTATTTATTCGAACATGCAAAAAAACAAATTAATAATCAATAATCATGCATGGCACAATTTTGCTTTACACATTCGTAAAGGAGTGGGAAGAAGTACTCCAGAAGACTGAATGACTGACTGGATGAATGACTGACTGAATCAATGACTGAATGAATGAATGAATGAATATATTTCTGTCCATTTATCTTAGAAAACTCAGTTTTCAATGTTCAGTGTTTTAGACAGGATGAACCGTTATTCAGCAGGACCAGCAACTGATGGACTCCTAACACTTGGGTCAGTAAATTGAAAGAAAACATTTTTATATAAATATATTTATTTCCTCAAGGCCAATTCATACTCCACGAGAAGAAATCACTTTGTTCTCGCTGGGGGAGGTCCGAGAACAAGAAAAAATTTTGTTTCAGCAGAGATCATTCATACTCCCCAAGAACTCAGCTGTCGAACTCCTTCAGCGATGTGTCATACAAGTGTGCGTATAAGGGGTGTGTGTGTGTGTGTGTGTGTAGAGGGGAGGGTGTGTGTGTGCAGCTGTCTTTGTCAGCCATCTGCTTTGAACGTGGGTCCATTCAGACAGGCCATTTATAACTCCACAGGTCATATGGTCAAGTTAGTAATACATGCCATTTTGGGAGAAATATCAAAAACCTCCTGCAGGACATGACTCCTGGATGCACCAAAAATTAGCTGCTGTTGGTCTTTACAGAGGGTGGTGTAAATCTTTACAAAAAACGTTGCATGAATTGCTAAGACAAGTGGGAGATGGGAGCCGTTTTAAAATGGCAGCAACAGGCTCTGGTCTTGCCTGTGCTCAGACTAGATGTTAGCTCATCAGTCCTGTAGGATGTAAAAGCTGTTTCTCCAAACAAAGGCTCTTCTGGAAGCCTAGGAATTTACAATGGGTAAGACCGGAATTATTTACAACTTTCACACAGAAAAGTTCCTTTGATGGAAAAATGATCTGACTAGCCACGCTCCAGTCGGAGGACTACATCCGGTTTCCAGAACTCCACCCACTGTGAGTGATGTCAGCAGTGGGTGAGGTCCTTACTGTAGAATCTACAGTAAGGCTTTAAGTGTAGATGAACTGATAGAATGCCACTTCAAAATGACAAAACTATGTGTTAAACAGTTTGTGCTGAGCACATTCAGAATGGTCACATGATCAGGAAACGAAACAAATAAGGTTTATTCTATCAGTTCTACTCAAATCAGAACGTTAAATACACAAAAATAAACATGGGCCTGATTGAAAGTGAGGTTCCTCCTGCACAGTGAGGCAGGTAAGTGTAGATATTAATGTGTTTCTTTCACCAGAAACTAGGGCTGCACAATTAATCGAATTTTGATCGTGATCAAGATTTTGGTGGCCACAATTAAATGAACCTGATCGTCTACGATATTTCCAGCCAAATTGCGAGCTCTTCTACTTGCCTCTTCATCACACACCGCCTCAACCAATAGTCTGCCAACCACCAGGGGGCGAACGCATGGCTAAAGCTTTCTTAAAGCAGCACTCCGGAGGATTTCATCAGGAGAGCAGTTTTTGAATCTAAATCGAGTTTAAAAACGTCTGGACCGTCAGTTCACCAGAGACCCAGTCGGCTGACGCGGAGCGTGGCCGGTGTTCTGCCCAAACTCTGCAAGTTTTTGCCGTGGGTCTACGACTCGCTTGGTGGCGGCCCCTCCCAGCCGTCCGAACCACAGACTAGATGCGGTCCAGTTCGGGGGAGGAGGGGTTCCAGATGCCGAGCGTGTTGCGGGCCGTAGGAGCCTCTCAGGGGCAGACGCGCGTCTCCCCCCCAGCACCGGCTCGCTTCCGGGTGCTGTCGCTGGACCCGGTCCAGGTCCTGATCTGCTGCGTGTCTGACCCCAAACAGAACCTGAGTCTGCCAGTGATGACTGGCACAGACGCGCGACAATGGAATATTATTTGCAGATAATAATTTAGTTTAAAAAATTTTTTTTTAGACCTATAGGTGAAATTAAATAATTTCCCGCGGCACACCTGAAGATCTCCTGACTGACCTGACTTCATGACTGACGAGAGTAAGTCATGTCTGGAATGGAAAATGCTGCAGCATCTGGAGATGAGGTAGCTGGTAAACCAGACTATATATTGTATGTGCTGACGGTCTAGTATACTAGGCTAGTATCCATTTTCTTCACAAAGACACGCAGAAATAACAGACGCAATATCTTTTTATTTGACCAAAGATATGTGTCCTATCATTACAGTGAGCAATGAAGGCTTCAGGAATTTCAGTATTTGAGGGGAGGGGGGGGGTTGAATTCTTTATAAATATAAAAGTATTTGAGTTGTTAGTTGTTTTTTGCATTATTTATAATTTATTCAAAAGTTTTATTTTTCACAGAAAAATGTTGCAACATTGTTTATAACTGGTGCAATAAAACAGATTTTACCAGATTACCAGATTTTACCTTTGCTGGAGTTGCTCCGGGTGAGAGGCGGAGGGCTGGGGTGGGCTTTCTGTTAGCCCCAAGACTCTCTGCCTGTATGTTGGGGTTTACCCCGGGGGACGAAAGGGCAGCTTCCCTGCGCCTTCGGGTTGGGGAACGGGTCCTGTCTGTTGTTTGTGCTTATGCACCAAATAGCAGTTCAGAGTACCCACTCCTTTTGGAGTCTCTGGGACGAGTGCTGGATGGTGCTCCGACAGGGGACTCCATAGTCCTGCTGGAGGACTTCAACGCTCACGTGGGCAATGACAGTGTGACCTGGAGGGGCGTGATTGGGAGGAACGGCCCGCCCAATCTGAATTCGAGTGGTGCTCTGTTATTGGACTTCTGTGCAAGTCGCAGTTTGGCCATAACGAACACCATGTTCGAACATAAGGATGCCTATCGGTACACCTGGTATCAGGGCAGCATAGGTTACAGGTCGATGATTGACTTTATAGTTGTATCATCTGACCTGAGACCGTATGTTTTGGACACTCGGGTGAAGAGAGGAGCGGAGCTGTCAACTGATCACCACCTGGTGGTGAGTTGGATCAGATGGCAGGGGAAGATGCCGCGCAGACCTGGTAGACCCAAGCGCATAGTGAGGGTCTGCTGGGAACGCCTGGCAGAAGATCCTGTCAAGATGGTCTTCAACTCCCACCTCCGGCAGAGCTTCGACCGCGTCCCGAGAGCAGTGGGGGACATTGAGTCCGAATGGGCCTTGTTCCGCTCTGCGATTGTTGAGGCGGCTGTTGCTAGCTGTGGTCGCAAGGTAGCCAGTGCCAGTCGTGGCGGTAACCCCCGTACCCGCTGGTGGACACCAGAGGTTAGGGGAGTCGTCAGGCTGAAGAAGGAGGCCTACAGGGCGTGGCTGGTCTGTGGGTCTCCAGAGGCAGCAGACAGGTACCGGAGGGCCAAGCGGAGTGCAGCAGTGGCAGTTTCCGAGGCAAAATCTCGGGCGTGGGAGGAGTTTGGCGAGGCCATGAAAAAAGACTATCGATCGGCTCCAAAGAGGTTCTGGCAAACCATCCAGTGCCTCAGGGGAGGAAGGCGGCAACTCGCTCACACTGTTTACAGTGGGGACGGGGAGCTGCTGAAGTCAACTGGGGCTATAGTCGGACGGTGGAAGGAATACTTTGAGGAGCTCCTCAATCCCACCGACGCGCATTCCGAGGAGGAACCAGAGCTGGGAGACCTGGGGACGGACTGTCCAATCTCTGGGGCAGAAGTCGCTGAGGTAGTCAAACAACTACGCAGTGGCGGAGCCCCGGGGGTGGATGAGATCCGACCTGGGTACCGCAAGGCGATGGATGTTGTAGGTCTGTCGTGGCTGACACGTCTCTGCAACATTGCGTGGTCATCGGGGGCAGTTCCTGTGGAGTGGCAAACCGGGGTGGTGGTTCCCATTTTTAAGAAGGGGGACCAGAGGGTGTGTTCCAACTATAGGAGGATCACACTCCTCAGCCTCCCTGGAAAGGCCTACTCCAGGGTACTGGCGAGGAGGGTTCTGTCGATAGTTGAATCTCGGATTGAAGAGGAGCAATGTGGTTTTCGTCCTGGTCATGGAACTGTGGACCAGCTCTTTACCCTCGCTAGGGTGATGGAGGGGTCATGGGAGTTTGCCCAACCAATCCACATGTGTTTTGTGGATTTGGAGAAGGCTTATGACCGTGTCCCCAGGGGCACCCTGTGGGGGGCACTCCAGGAGTATGGGGTGGATGGTCTTTTGTTAAGGGCCATTCAGTCCCTGTACCAGAGGAGTGTGAGTCTGGTCCGCATAGCCGGCAGTAAGACGGACCTGTTCCCAGTGAGGGTTGGACTCTGCCAGGGCTGCCCTTTGTCACCGGTCCTGTTCATAACCTTTATGGACAGGATTTCTAGGCGCAGCCGTGGTGTGGAGGGTGTTGAATTTGGTGACAGGAGAATCTCGTCTCTGCTTTTTGCGGATGATGTTGTCCTCCTAGCTTCATCGAGCTCTGACCTTCAGCTCTTGCTGGGGAGGTTCGCAGCCGAGTGTGAAGCGGCTGGGATGAGGATCAGCACCTCCAAGTCTGAGGCCATGGTTCTCGGTCGGAAAAGGGTGGATTGCCAACTCCGGGTCGGGAGAGAGGTCCTGCCTCAAGTGGAGGAGTTCAAGTATCTCGGGGTCTTGTTCACGAGTGAGGGAAGGAGGGAGCGGGAGATCGACAGGCGGATTGGGGCAGCGTCTGCAGTGATGCGGACGCTGAACCGGTCTGTTGTGGTGAAGAGGGAGCTGAGCCAGAAAGCAAGGCTCTCGATTTACCGGTCGGTCTACGTCCCAGTCCTCACCTATGGTCATGAGCTTTGGGTAATGACCGAAAGAACGAGATCGCGGATACAAGCGGCTGAAATGAGTTTCCTCCGCAGGGTGGCTGGGCTCAGCCTTAGGGATAGGGTGAGAAGCTCGGACATCCGGGAGAGACTCGGAGTAGAGTCGCTGCTCCTCCATATCGAAAGGATCCAGTTGAGGTGGTTCGGGCATCTGGTAAGGATGCCTCCTGGACGCCTCCCTCGGGAGGTGTTCTGGGCATGTCCTGCCGGCAGGAGGCCCCCAGGTCGACCCAGGACAAGCTGGAGGAAATACATCTTCAGTTTGGCCTGGGAACGCCTGGGCGTCCCAGCTGAGGAGCTGGTGGACTTGGCCGGGGAGAAGGTGGCCTGGGCTGCCTGACTTGGAATGCTGCCCCCGCGACCCAGACCCGGATAAGCGGAAGAAGGCGAGGCGAGGCGAGGATGAATGATCGTGATTAATAATCGTGATTATGATATTTATCTAAATAATTGTGATTATTTTTTGGTCATAATCGTGCAGCCCTACCAGAAACACAGGATTCATTTGTCACCAGTTTTATGGTTTTCGGTCTGTAAATTGACAGCTAATGAAATGTTTAATACTAAAACTCTGAAATGGTCTAAATCACCGAGCACCAATAAACTGACAGGTTGAATCAAATCGCACCAACACAGACACGGATTTGCTCCCCTTATGAAATAACAGGTTATTATCAGGACCAAGAGGATTATGAATTGTGCAAAAATGGCTTCATCTATTTTTAAAAGAATATAAAGAAACACACTGCAGGCAAGTGTGCAAAACAGTGGTTCTGAGAGAATCTAGTAAAGCTGAAAGTGCTGCGCTGCAGGCTCTGTGTGTGTGTGTGTGTGTGTGTGTGTGTGTGTGTGTGTGTGTGTGTGTGTGTGTGTGTGTGTGTGTGTGTGTGTAGCCTCAGGTAGTGTGTGTCCTGGTGGAAAGTGAACCCCCTCCTTCCCCTCAGCTGTTACTATCTTTACCTCGTTTCCATCGTGTCTTCTCACTCATGTTATCCTCTACAGCACTTAAATCTGGCATCAAACTCCCAGTCATCTAAAATCCTTCACTTCCCCTGCACAGAAAGCTGGGAGCAGGGCCATCAGTGTGCACACACATGCATGCTAGGTTTGAGCGGTATCCAAATTTTGATACCGTCAAACTTCCTCCGTATTTTCCCGCGGTACACGGTATTACCGTGACCAGGGTTGAACTGGGACCAGAATTCGACCCGGGCATTTTCAACCATGGCTCCCACCATGAGCAGTTACAGCTGATGTTCGGTTCAGACGGCTACGTTGAGGGTTGTCCCAGTGGAAGGATATCCCGCTGTTGACTGAAGTGCTGAAACTGCGTGAACACACACACTTTGTAATATATTTTGGCTAATCTTGGCGAAATTAGAATTTATTCTGAGTTATTTTGGTTAAGACACACAAAGTACTGAGCAGTGAGTGTGTGTGTGCTGAGGTGAGCACACAGCGGCCGCACCGGTGGAGTTACGCTTCTCTGGAAAACACAGCTGACTTTTGGCCGAAGGAGTAATGCGGGACATGGGAAGAACACCGATTAGGTGCATGTCAGCCCGCGTGTCGAGCCTCGGTATACAGAAGGCGGACTCCGAGTTCGGTGTGGACAGCTGCTGGGAGCGAACGGCTGAGGTTGGCTGAGCTTTCAGGAGAAAATATAAATTCAATTGTATTACCCTTCTGAATCATTCATTGACAAACGCTGAGGAAGCGGTTCTTCTAATTTGTCCTTCGACCGTAACTTTATCCACATAAAGTCTAGCTGCCATGTTTACCGTCACATTCAGTATCAAATACCTACAGCCAATCAGAAGCGAGGGCTGTGCATATCATTAATACTAATGAGAATCCTGCTGTTTCAAACTCTGGTGTCAGAAAGGAAACTTCTAAAGCTTATACGTATTAGAAGCATCAAGGCTTCTTTCTTTATAAAAATCACACAGATAGCATTGAATTACACTAGAGAACAATGCAAAACTATAAAATAACCCAGAAAACCACCCCTTTAAGTAGACTTTTAATGAGAAATCTACACAAAGTTTTATAAATGAGGCCCCTGGACTTTACTGAATGTTCACCTGCACAAAGAAAAACAGCCAAATGATGCTTTGAATTAGAGGAAAACCCCCAAAAGTGTCTTGATTTTCTTTAAGAAAACAAAGGTCACAGATGGCAGCAGGAACTCTGAGTGCAGGAACATCCCCGTCAAACCACCCACACACTCACCTCAGGCATTTAGCACCCCCCCCCTCGCTGTCCTTCTCTCTCACCGTCTATCCGTCAGGCTCTCTCGTCCCTTATCTCCATTTACGCCTACGCATGAACCCATTAGGGTGATGGAGGGGAAGCACGGACGGACGCAGAGCGGAAGGGAAAGCACTCCGAGTACATGCTCAGCAGTGGGAGGGGAAGGAAAAGACAGGAAGGAGAGAAGGATGAGAGGAGTGATGTGTATCAGCTGATGAGAGCTGACAGGAGGAGCACTGGGGGCTCCCTGCTCTGAACCAATCCAAACATGAATGACCCTCTCACTCACTCACACACTCTCTCACACACACACACTGCTAGCACAGCAGTCTTTAAACTCTCACTGGGGCTGAGCTCAGCCAGACTGAACCCAGAGATAACATCCTGTCTCTTTAGGAGACGCTCATTCACAACCTCACCCTCCTACTGACTGATTCAGGTACAGCATGTAGATCAGAGGCGACATGCAGCTGGGATACAACTCCATGTGTTCAGTGTGCATCTGAGGGAACATTTTCCAGCTATTTTTAGTAAGAATAGAGCTGATGTCTATGCACTGAGTAAAGCTGACACAGTGCGCTAAACAGGCAGCTCGTCTATTATTAGATCTCTCTGGTCAGGGCCCTTGAGGGCTCAGGAACTCGCACGTGGAGTCCAACTCTCTCACCCCATCTCTCTGATGTGTAAACCCCCTCCCATCCTCCTCTGATCTCTTGTGGACCATTCACACAGGCACGTTATGTCAGGCGGTCCCAAAGAAAGAGAAGAAAAAGGCGAAGAAAAGAGAAAATATTTACAATCTGCTCATTCTGAAACTTATTGGTGTAAAAATCAAACCCCAACAGGAAAGTCTAAAGGAAAAACAGGAAATTATAACTTTTTTATAAACGGACAATTATTTTTTGACGTTTGTAAATCTGACTAAAAGTCCCTAAACAGGCTTCACAAAACCCTTTGGTTGATCCAGAGCACAGCGAGTCCGGAGCTCCTGATTTATGTTTGTTTACTGGAGTCTAGAACCAAAACCACTTATCTGACTTGGCCGTGCTCGTTGGAAACGACTTCCACTTGGCTCATTTCATTCACCGGTTTCCTCCCACACAGGAGGCAAGCACAGGGTTGTAAACACAAGTAGGGCAAGAAGTATTCCTAACTGGAAGGACTAACTCAGCTGTAACTGTGAGGACTAGTTGTAATACTTTGTTTAATACTGTAACCATTAGAGATGTACGTGTAGAATGGGAGAATGAGTGAAGTTGAAGTGTACTGATCCAGGCAGGCGGAGCACATTTTAGTCTCTGTATCTGACTGAACTTAACAGGACAAAATACCCAATTATTACTAAACTCTAAACGAATATGAAGATGTTTGAATAATAAGTTAGGCATGATTACCCAACAGTATTGTTTTTATCAGATTATTATTGTTACATTTTTATTGTAGTAACCCGTATGGACCCAAATGAATACAAAGACAATAAGAACGTTTTTTGTTACATACTAGGATTAAACGGCAGCCATGATGGATTCTGTTAAACTCTGATCCTTCAGACTGAATGTTTCACCTGCAGCTTCTGTTCAAACAACTGTTCTAAGAAAACCGTGTTAAACCCTAATACTCAATAAATCTGTACATTCAGACTTTACAACATCTATGTCATGTCATTATCCAGGATCAACACATGTAAAGTACACAAACAAGACTTCACATCCAGGATTTCACCTTGCAACACAGTGAGAACTCATTAATCAAGTTCTAGGTCAGGGTCTGTGACCTGCAGCCTCAGTCTGGCCTTTAGCATCACGAAAAATGTTCAGTTAAGGAGTGGACAGTTTGTAGTAATAAAGTAGTAATCATAGGATGTGTAGAAATAAAAAGAGAAGAGCTAATAACATTTATAATGATCATTATTTACATAATAAAAAATAGAGGTCTGTTCAATTATGGAAAAATATCAATCACAATGATTACAGTCAGTCAGTGGTCCTATTCCCAGTAACTCTATCACATCTGGTCAAATTCTCTCAGGAACAGCTTGTAGGATAAACACTGATCCGTGTTCCTCTGAGAGCTGCTGTTAGCTGCAGCTACAGTGACTGATCTGTGGTCTGACACTAAACCATGGTCTGCACTGCCACCTGGTGGTTATGGCAGGTCTAACATACCACCATTCATACAAACTGAGCTGGCTTTAGCCTTTTGGATGGGGTAGAAGTCATCTGGAAATGAAGACTAAATAAGAGCATGCTCACAAATCATAAAAAGTGAAAAAAAAAAACTTTGATCATTTAAACAGTTCTTGTGCTCATTAGAGCTGGGATGGCCCTAACCTCTAATCGATCCTCCATTGAAAACCTTTGATAACTGTGTGTTATGTGATGTGATGAACCGTTCACACTAACAAACCTCCTCCAGCTCCAGCTGAGGTGAAGCCCTACTTCTTCAAAAAGGACTTTAGATTCATACTTTTAATCTGGGCTATTGTCATTTCCTGTGTAAGATGTAAGAAGGCTCAGTAAAGACCTCTGGCATTCAGCTCAAGCACAGTCAGATCATTTGATTATTTTCATTAAGCTCTTCGTTGTGTTCACAGAATATTTGACTATTACTTATTGTCTGTTCTATTCATCATTATCAGGCATAGTGTGAATGTTCACCATTTGTCTCTTTGACCTGTTGCGTGCTATAGAAATCAAAGTGATAGATTTCTCTGTTGCAGCTTACCTTACTGTTGTGAGGAGCTTGACCCAGCTCTATGACATGAGGGTCAGTGGACTGGGTGTCTGTCACAGCTGGACTGATCTGTGAGGAAAAGGAGCCACTAAAACCACTCAGAATGTCCCTTTACAAACCAGCTGCGCTGATCAAATCTGTTCAGTTAGCTAGGTCATTATGTCCTCATATGACTGCTCTACTGAAGAATGGAAAAAACTACTAAGCTAGAGATTTGTAACCATCTATAAGGACATGTGAAATGTTTGCATGTAGAATTAAAATTTGTGTTTTGATACATTAAATAAAGCTAAACTGACCTGAATGGCTGCAGGCTGTGGGTGGTGGAGGTGGGGTGTTCTGGGATGGATGTCAGACAGGTGGGGTGGAGGATCGGGGGTGGACCTCCGGCTGTGTTGTTGTAAAACATCCTGATAGGGTTTGCTGTCAAAGTTTGTCCTCCACAGCAGGACCTACAGGATGAAAACAACCTGTTTGACCAATCATCAACATGTTATTATTATAAGCTAGACTCAGAATGGAGGCCAAAGTAATCCAAGCGCCACCCAGAGGCTGGTTCTGGAAGGTTCTGCCCCTGTCATGTAAACAAATGGGGTTTCTTTTCTGAGGGAAAAAACCCACCTCAGATCATCTTCAGGTGTTCTGGTTAAATAATGCAGTTAGAACCTTGCTGCTGTATGTCTAACTATTCGTTTTTCTAATACATTTGGCTTTAATTAGAATTAGAATGTAATTAGAAAGAAATGTCTTGTGCTGATGGACCTTGGTGCCTCCTTACCTGGCAGGAACGGTTCTACCAATCACCAACGGGGATGGGGATTTTTTTGAGAGGGGGTGGGTTCAACTCTGCCTGGGTGTCTGTCTAATGTCTTATGTAGTCTGAAAGTTGACCGAATGTGTGGGTTGGGTGTAGTCATTCTGCCCCCTTCCCCACAGTCTTACCTCCCATCATATCACCACACACACAGGGCTTTGGGTCCAGGTGCGTCACAGGTGTGGTATCCCATCTCTGCAGTCCTGTGGCGGCCTGTGGCCTAAATCTATTGCTAAATTTAAACATTCCCACTTATAATTTTTGCAATGCACATCTAGGTTCTTTGGGGTGGGCACACTCAATGGCACCTAGGGGAGAAGGGGTCTTGCCTCACCTCCGAAGCCGGTGCCCTCTTCAGAGTTACATATAGACATTGAGGGTGGGGGGTGGGGGACAACATGCACTGTGGGACAAGTGGGACAACATCTCCACTTATTTTAAATGCATTCTATTACAACACGGGTTGACACCGCATTGAAGCTGGTGGAGGAAGACTTGGGGTCTTTTCACACCCGTTCTATGTTCACTGCCCTGGACTGGGGGCTAGAACTGGGAGCTGGCCATCTGGTCTGGGTCTGCAGTGGTAGACTGCTCTGCCACCATGGGTGGGGCAGTCTACTCATCTTCACCCCAGTATGAAGGGGACCATCTCCTGGGTCTGGGGGTGGTTCTGCCCTAGACCCAGGAGTATACAGTATGTATGAGGAGTGTGTGTGTCCTGCTTGAGGGTGAGAATGTGTGATTGTGTCTGTGTGTGACTGCTCATCTGTCAGGTCAGGTCTTGTACCCCCGCTCTCCTGAGACAATTGAAGCTCCTCTCTGATGTGGGGCCTGGGCCTCTCCTCCCCCGGCCACACCTCCTGCCAGTGGGTGGTGGCATATTGGTGGGTCTCCGTGTCCAAGGCCAGGTCCTGGGGCATCTGCCGGCTGGCCCCAGGAGGCTGCTTGTCAGGATCTGGGCCCTCTGGCCCTGTTGAGCCTCTGCCGGGGCCGGGGCACCCTTGGATCTCGGGTCTCTAGGTCACAATTCTGCCCTGGTGTGACCAGCTGCTTGCGGGGTCTGTGGGCCTGTTGCTGCGGGGGGGGCTCATTCGTCTTTGTCGTCAATAAAGTATAGGAAAACATTACACTGAAGAGAAGGGATTGCGTATTTCTGTAAACGATGTAAAGTTATGGAAATAGATGATTCAAAGTGAGTAATTATTGTAAAACTGTAAATTAGGATGACCTCTGTGACTAAGTTTAAAGTTGGAAAAAAAATGTGGTGGAAATTGATTTTAATAGATTTTGTTTTGTAAAAAAGAGGCAGAAAGGTATTTTTCTTCTCTCAGCTCCTTTTCATTCATATTCATTTTGTGTTTATATGACCATCTGTTTGTTCTTGTTTTTTCTTTTGACTGAAATCAAATCAGAAGTTAAAGTTGATCATCCTCTCAGCCTCCCCTGATGATCGGTTTGCTGCAGCTGAAAGATGGTAGAGAGGAGCAGAGCATTAATCACAGCTGGAATGCTGTTTATAGATTTAGAGCTTTTGGTCATTTTGGGGTCAGGACAAAGGACCCAGTGATCTGGACCAGGGTCTGACCTAACCTGGACCAGGGTCTGACCTAACCTTATCAGATTATTGGTCATGATTTTCAGAAGCTCAGATCTTAACTGGATGAAAACTTGTTAATAATTCTTTGAATTTCTCTTTTAATCCACTAAATCCACTCTGTTCATGTGACTAGCCTAGCATACTCACCTCTCTGACTGCAGCACACAAGGAATATCTGGACTACAGCCAATCAGAGGGAGGACCGGATCCGGTCCGTGAACCGCTAGTTTCTGACCAATGAGTCACAGAGTCTCCAGAGCTCTGGTTCTTTCATTAAATCAACGTTGTCATTGTGAGTCCACGCAGGCAGGGGCGGGGCCACAGGGTGGTGCTGACCACCCTTGAAATCTGATTGGTCATCCTGCCTGATCACCCCAGCAGAGCTGTCAATCAGTTTTTGCATATTATATAGACCCTGTGCACGAGAAAATGCTAACTTCCGGGTTTGAGACCGGATGTGCTATCTTTCGTTTCCTGTAGCTGTATTTGACGGTAAATCCTTACTGTGAAGATGGACTACAGAATCATGTCCAAATTACGAAAAGGAAAGGATCGGGTTAAAAAAAGGTTGTTGTATATCAGAGGTCGCGCTAGACTTTTTGGTTTTCCGTCATTTTGACTGACAGGGTTTAAAAAATCCGGTCATAATCTATTTTTATCCGTCACTTATTAATTTGAAAAATTATAATAATTACATTTTCAGTAGCATTATTGCTCAAACACTGGGCCCATTTAGCACATAAATCCATAGGATTAGACTCTAAATGAGTCGATCAGCCAGTCATCCTATAGAAATTTCTAAAAACTCCGTTTGGAGTCGAGCGCCTCGCAGCGAGGTGCAGCTCTGTGCGCTCCACGGGACTCGGATTACAGAATATTAACGTTCATTATGAGATCATGAGAGACAGTGAGAGAGGGATGAGGGGTTCACATATTTTTCATTGAGATACTCAGGGGAAAACCTGGCGCTGATGTTTAATGCGACCTCCTCGCGTTTGGAGTCCAGTTCTATGTGCACGCAGCTCGCGGAGCAGATTTTGCGTGTCAACAAGCCTCCACAGCCTATGAACGCTACTCTGAGGGCGCATTACAACAGGAAGTGTAGTTAATCCATATCTGACCGCGCACTGACCACCGGATTGCAAAGGGGCGTTTGAGCGGTTCGGGTCTGACACCTGATGCGCTCTGGAGGACCAGTGTTCTTCTGCTGCAGAGCGCAGGACGTCTGGATCACAGGTCTGCGCTCAGCAGCACAGAACCTCAGTCTGGGTTGCAGGTATTGGTGGAGATGCTGCACTATTTCTGCATCCTTGGTTCGAATTATTAGAGGGGACAATTCAGTGATTTCCTATGACGGTATGGACGGGCAGGCTCGTGCGCAAACCTGTCAGAATGACCGGCGCCCTTCAGATCTTTCCGTCAAATAAAAAAAAAAAAACGGTTAAATATGGGAAATTTCCGGTTAACGGGACCCCTGCTATATATTAGGATTTACGATGGGGAAGGTTGTGAACAACTCATCTCTCTCTCATGAAATCATAATGAACGTTAATATTATACAGAGTCCCGCAAAGCCCACAGAGCTGTGCCTCACCTGCTGCTGCGCTGCGCTCCACTCCGGAGAGTTTTTATTTCTATCTGATGACTGGCTGATGGACTAATTTAGTGTCTAATCCTATGGATTTATGTGCTAAATGGGCCCGGTGTTAGATCAATCGAATAGGAACCGCGCGATCTGCAGCTTCAAAACAGGTTCTCCGTCAGCGGAGGATTACGCAGCATGTAAACAAACCGTAAAAAAGCCACAGCATATACACAAATAATTTACGTTGGTAAGGGTCTCAAACTATAAGTATTGACGATGGGGAAGGTTGTGACTTACCTTCAAAATTAGATAAATCCTGCGAAATATAAAATGTGAAGCCTTTCTCTCGTTTGCTCTTTGGCGCAGGGAAAAACGATCAACAAGTCGGTGAACATCATCAACAGAAATATTAGGCAAATGCCCTAGACATCTAGAAAAATTTAAATCGCCGCTTAGTCCACTCATTTTGTCGACTTCTTCGGGAATACAAGACAGTAAATAGGGTGCGACCAGGCGAGGATATCAAACCGGAAATAAAACACTGGACAGGAGTCTTCCCACCGGAAGTAGCATATGCTAACGTGCACAGGGTCTATTGAATAGTTTTGTGGAATGTTTTGCCAAAATCCACAAAAACAGACACATGAGCTGTCCTAATCTCTGATGTATTGTTAATAATATGCAGAAACTGATGTAATTCTACATTATTATTATTATTATTTTGATGTTGAAAGCTCATTCATAGGCAGACGAAGTATTGATGTACTAAAATGTTCATTTGTGTTCTACTGTTTGTGTTCTACATGATTTTGAATCTGCTGCATAGTTCTTGGAAGGTAAATAGATCCATGTGTTTTACTTCAGTAAATAAATGAATTAAAATAATCTAAATGTTGGTCTGCTGTTTAAGACTGCAGAACATTTAAATACAATTGACTTTTAGTGGGCCACCCTTCTATAATCTTTGCCCCTGCCTGCCAAGAGAAAAGTTCTAGACACGCC
Source organism: Callopanchax toddi (assembly GCA_006937965.1). Lineage (NCBI taxonomy): Eukaryota > Metazoa > Chordata > Actinopteri > Cyprinodontiformes > Nothobranchiidae > Callopanchax > Callopanchax toddi. Next base: position 552,389 of record SSNR01000232.1, read on the forward strand.
CCTGCAGCAGCACGGCGATCAGCTGCCGTTTAGTTTCACTTTAGCAGCAGGTCACTCTGCTGGCTCTCATGAAGCAGAGAGTCCTCCTGATCGTGGACTTCTTAATAGAAGGGCTCCTTTAGGATCTGAATTTGAGTTCTCCTGGTTTAATGTGTGTCTGCTGCTGAACTTCAGAGACACGTTCAGCGTCGGAGAGTTTCTCCTGCGATCAGCTGATCGCTGCGGTGCGAGGGAGATTTTTAGCAGCACCAGTGAGGGATGAGGTCGTATTTACGCCACATAGGTCTGATCTAGAGCCGTTTTCAGTGCTAAAATATCAAATATCTTCAAGTCAGCATCAAGTCAACAGACGCAAGCCGAGTCAAGTCGCAAGTCATTAGCGTTAAAGTCCGAGTCAAGTCGCGAGTCTTTCTAGATTTTACCAAGTCGAGTCTGAAGTCATCAAAATGATGACTCGAGTCCAAGTCATGTGACTTGAGTCCACACCTCTGTTATTAAGGAAAACCTTTTAATAAAATGTTTTAAAAGACGAGGTTCAAGTGTGAAAGTAATTACATTTCCACACGCCGAACATGAAGACCACTCAAGGGACTGGGACTAAACAGCTGTGTAGCCTGTAGAAAACCACTGATCAGTGAGGCCAATAACAAAAGGCTTCAAATTACTACAGAGCACAATGATTGGACTCTGGAGCACTGGAAGAAGGTCATGTTGTCTGATGAGTCCAGATTTACTCCAGAGTGATGGGTAAGAAGGGAGGAGCATAAAGTGATGATCCCATCATGCCTAGTGCCTACCATGTGGAGGCAGTACCATGATCTGTGGTTACTACAGTTGGTCAGGTGGAGGTTTAGAAGTCAGGTGACTACCTGAATACACAAAATGACCAGGTTTATTCCATCAGGGAATGTCATCTTCCCAATGGCAGAGACATATTCCAGGATTTATTGGGCTCATATTGTGAAAGCGTGGTTCAGGGAGCATCAGGCCTCATTTTCACACAAAGATCAGCCACCAGAGTCTCTGGACCTCAACCGCACTGAGAATCTTGAGGATGTGATGAAGAAAACTGTGCAGCAATCCAACTCCTCCAACATCTCCAGCATGTTGAAGGGAAAGTAACTCTGGACAAAAATAAATGTGACACTGCAGAAGCTCATCAACATAATGCCACAGTGAATGCAGGTTGGAATTAAAACTAAAGGCGGTCCAACAAAATATTAGTGTGCGGCTCATTTTGGGGCAGGCAGTGTAGAAGTGTTGCTATATTGACAAGAGCTTTGCATCATCTCATTGTCTCTCACTAAAACACATCAGTTCTCCAAGACTCCTGTTGTTTCATGATGTCAAATCCCTACATGTCCTTTACTGGATTAACCATAAACATTAAAATATTAGAACTGCTAATCAGTATGGTTACAATGGCTGTGGTCTACCCTGTTCTGTGTGGGGAAATAAACCAGTACAAGGTCATAAAGCACCACCAACCTGACTATCAGCTCCACCGGAGGCAAAATGATCTCCAGCCCTGGAGAATGTTACTGTCAACACAGCTCCCTAAAACACAGAGTAAACTGAGTTACTAACACCAACCTACCAAGGACTGATCAGACTGCCTACAGCACAGGAGGTTGATGTCTGTGGACTGTATCACAGCGTCACCTTGTGTCCATGGAGAGTATAGATGAGACGTCCCTCCAACAGGTCCATGATCTTCATGGTGCTGTCACTGGAGCTGCTGATTAGGTAGTTGTTGGACTGGTGGAACGAAAAACTATTGATTCCTGCACTGTGGACTAAGAAATAGACAAAAGGAAAAACCAACTCAAAACACAATTTGTGCACAAAGAAGAAACACTGCAGAATAAAGAGCACATCGTAGCCCAAATACCTGAGTGACACCATTCCAGCAATAATCATAGAGAAACTGTACAAGTATTCAAAGGTTTGATAACTGGATGGATCTAATTATTTTAGCTGTGACTGACTACCTTGATAATGCTGGATGAGCTTGTTGGTTCGTAGATCCCAGATCTTCAGAGAACTGTCGGCTCCTGAGGACGCAATAGAGGTGCCACTGGGGTTGAAATCAACAAACGTAGCAGAGCTAAAAAATAATTAGAGAGAAAGGTTTAGTGACCCAGAGAATGCTGCTGGTATTTACCAATGTATGTATGTACATATGAATGTATTAGGGACAGGTGGTAAACCAAAAATTTACAGTTACCAAATTTTAGAACTCTTACCAACAACAATTTTGCCCATAACAGTATGTCAGATATTTTTAAAAATAAAAAGATGCGAGTAGGTTGCAGGTGTTCATGTCCCTTTAAGAAGTTGTGACATGGACTAGTTGAGTCGGCATCACAGCTAGTCACGTGACTCCCCCCATCCAGTTTGTAACAAGAAGAAAAAACAAGGAAATAGAGAATAATTCAAATATAAAGCAGCTGGCTCATCGCTCTGTCACTAGCGGGCCAGACTCTCACAAAAAAAAGTCAGTTTTTCCTAATCTCGTGGTTTTATTTACCAACAGGAAGACTGTCGGTTGTTGCCGCATTACAAAAAAAAAGCAAAAACCATGTAGTTTTCTGGGTCTGGACTCTCTCGCTCCTCCAGCTGTCACGCACCCCACTCTGCCTCGTTACCACAGCAACCCATAGATCAGCTGTTTTCAAACAAATCAGGAACATCAACATGAACGTCACAAAACATCACAGGTGGATCAGGGCGGCGTCTGCAGTGATGGACGCTGAAGCGGTTTGTTGTGGTGAAGAGGGAGATGAACCAGAAAGCAAAGCTCTAGATTTAGCAGTCGACCTACCTCCCAATCCTCACTTATGCTCCTGAGCTTTGGGTAATGACTGAAAGAACGAGATCACGGATACAAGTGGAAAAAATGAGCTTGCTCCACCAACAGGGTGGCCGGGCTCAGCCTTAGAGATTGGGTGAGGAGCTTGGCTATGTATATCTATCTATATATATATATATCTATATATATATATATATATATATATATATATATATATATATATATATATATATATATATATATATATATATATATGTATATATATATATATATATATATATTTTTTTTTTTTTATAGGTAAAATAAAAGATACGAAAAAAAACACAGTCGTTGTAGGAACATTTACCTTCCACAGTCAGTGAAGCAGTTGATGCAGAGTTTGGTTAGGGTGTCCCAAAGCCGGACCGATTTGTCATCACCACAGGAGGCGATGAGCCTTCCATCTGGAGAAAATCTGAAGGAATAGATTAACATGTAATACAAACAATACTGGCTCAACATTATACCAGTAAAAGCTGAGTTTTAAAGTGATAATATGCAGTTTTGCTTGTTTTGGGCTCCCTCTGGTGTCCGTTTTAAATCACTGCATTACACAAGTTACCATATTGTTTCAGCTTCTAAATGCATAAATCTACCTGTTGAAATGTCTCCTCAGCCTTCATAGCTTTCTACAGGAGCGGTTATTTACTCCTTCAAAGAAATCAGCTGTGGTCAAGCAGGGAGAGATTGAAAAAAATCAGGAATCATGAGCTAAAAACACTCCAGCGCTAGCATAACAGCTAGCCACATTGGGTTAGCCTAACCCTCGTGAGACACGTGACTTCCTGGGTACCGTGACGGCGACGGAGACTTTGCAATCGTGGTATTCCAGATCTAATCACCAGATGGGGCTGAGTGACTTTTCATTAACTCTGTAAAGGGTCATATTAGCACAGACTGGCTCAAGGAAAAGATTTAAAAATATGAAAAAGTTGCATATTATCACTTTAACAGGCAACGAGTAAAGAGACTGAAGTTTTAGTCCATGAGGGTTGTCTGATGAGCAGGAGAAGAAGCTTTAAAAAACCTTACAACACTTCCTGTCTGTTACTGAAAGTGAAGTACTGCTGGTACCTGGCACAGCGCACCCAGTTAGTGTGCTGGTTCAGAGAGTAGATGAAGCTCTGCCGATGAACGCTCCACACTTTAACTGATTTGTCATCGGACGCCGTCACCAGCTGGTGGCCATCATGGGAGAAAGCTACACTGCCTACAGCAGCTGTGTGGGCTTTAAACACTGTGGACTCTCCTTTCCTGCCACACAAACAAATAGAACATGTTTAAAACTCAGACTAGAGCTATTTCATCATAATAGGTTTAATACATTCTATGTCATTTTAATTTGTCCTTAAGAACCTGACTGATGCTTACATGGAAGGTGTCCACAATCGAACTGTTCTATCTTTGGAGGACGAAGCCACCAGAGCGCCGGACGGAGAGAACTGAACCCCTGTGACGGCATCTTGGTGTCCAACTAAACGAAGGGCTCTCGCTTTAGGAGCCAGATTCCAGATCATCAGCGTCTTATCCACTGACCCTGTGGCTAGGTGGAGACAAATAAACTAGGTCTAGAAACAGTTTGTGATTTAAACAGGTAAGCTGAGACAAAGAAATGTTGATGATGGTGAAATGAAAATTTTAAATGTTCAGAAACATAAATAACTGAAACATGCTGATCAATCTGCATTGTTTTTGATCTACAGGGTATGTTGCTGTCAGTTACCTTAAAGCGGCTCTCTGGAGCATTTTTCTCTGTATCAAAGTTTTCTAAATGTTTTAAATGATATTTCAGGTCTAAACTATGATCTATGGGTTGAGTTCCACAACATCTGTCATTCTGATGAAGACCCTCCTTCCTCCTAGAGACCCCTTTCCATTATTTCTTGCCGCCGACATTTTTCAGCCAATGAAATTCAAATTTCTGCATTGTCTGAACATGCACGCGCATCGACCAAACCTGTACCAGTAGGGGGCGCTGTCGTACAGGACGCTCCGTGTGTTTCTCTGCCGTCTCAGCCGTTCACTGAGGACTCACAGCTCATTTCTCCTCAAAACCTACCCATTCTCCAGCTAAAGACGGATTTATTTTTATTTTTAAACCTTTCACCTCACAGAATGGCAAGGCTTGACAGGATTACGCGTTTATTTTGGTCAGAAAGTTCATCCAGGGCCGAGTCAAGTTCAGCTTCAGAGTCCAGCAGCAGCTCTCTGCTAACAGAGCTAATATCAGAAGCAGCAGGGACAGAGAGGGCTCTTCAGACCCTCGTAGTGTTGGAATAAGATTGTGAACTGTGAGTGATTAAACCCTACACATTGAGCGGTACAGTTCATGTCCGAAGTATATGCGCCGTGTGCACGTGCGCACATGCGACTGGACATGCGTGTCGAGATGTTTTGAGGAGGAGCCTTTGGACGCTAGATTCAAAAACTGCTCTCCTGATGAAATCCTCCAGAGTGCGGCTTTAAGACAGTACCTCCCAAATAGTGGGGCACACACCCCTGGGGGTGGGGTGGGGGGGGTGGGGGGGGTCAGAAGATGCAGGAGAACTTTTTAGGAATGGGCAGAATTTTGTGTTGCGGCAGGTTTTTACTGACTTTTGTGCTGGATAATGCTGAATTTCTGGCAACCCCAGAGCAGGGAAGTGAGAGATGGAGACATTTGTCACGTTAGTCGGAAGAAAATGACCCAGAAATTGTGCTTACTGTACATTCATTCCCTGCAGTAGCAGTGTTGAATGGTCAAACAAGGGGTACTCAATTACAAACATAAAAGGGCCACATCCCCATATATGGAGATCCACAAATAGTCCTGGGGTCCGGAAGTGACAGGGTGGATGCTGCGCTCCGTCACAAGTTTGTGACTCCAGGGGAGACTCCCCCACCCACCCCCACCCCCAAAACACACGCTCCAAAAGGTCACGTTTCAAAGGTCACTGTTCTGGTTAAGTGAGGACCAGAGGTCGTGCTTCACTGGGATGAGGAACAGACAGTTCCAGTACACAGAGTGTTTTACAGATTCTACACAAACTTAGCTCAACTGGACCAACCTGGAGTCCCCCCGACACAGACCTTAAATCTTTCCTTAAATTTCTCTGAATAAAGGTCATGTGAGTAGCTTTCAGGTTGATCGTCTCTTGATGTGGTAAACTAATCACATATCATTTTCAGATTTTGTTTTATTAATGTTAGATTTATAAATATGAAATGTAGGGATGCACCAAAATAAACATTATTGACCGAAACTCAAAAAAACAAAAATGAGGAAAGCAAGGCCGAAAACCAAAACGGCAAAAAAGAAATGATTATGTCAATTATTAGAACCCTAGTATTTATGGCTATGATGTGTACTAACTTCACTAAAATCAAGGCATTGCAATAAATCAATTACAAAACTATGAAAATATTTATTTAGCACTGACATAACAATGCACAATATGAATTAAAATTCAAAATAAAATGTTTCACTTGACCTAACTCATATAATAATAATAAATTATACATAAATACAAGTAATAAATTATAAATGTACAGGCTTATAAGTGAAGGCCTGCTGAGAAAGACTAAAATTAAATATGTTGTCTTATAAAAACACAGTGTCCAGTGCCTTTGAAATATTTCTGTGTAGGACTACTACAAAAGACTACAGCAAGGTGCATTCAGAACAAGTGCAACTGCTGACAGCAATATTAACAATAACAATATTTTTTCTGTAGGCCTACAACATAAAAGTGTATCAAAAGAAAGATGACCATAACCTGTAGGTCTTTATCAACAACTGAAAGGAACGGCTCCCCTCTACTTGAATCCTCTTGCTGAGGCTTACATCACGGCTCGGTCACTCCAGTCATCAAAGGATCATCAGCTAGCAGAGCTACACCACGCTGGGACAGTCCAGACTCTTCCTGTGTCGTTCTACGATGGTGGAATGACCTACCAAGCTACCAGAACAGGGGCGTCCCTGTCCATCTTCTAGAACCTCCTGAAGACCCAGCTCTTCAGAGAACATCTTCTAGACTAGCTCCTACCTTCCTCTACTACTCTGTACTCTCTTCACACTTCACTCTATCCTGTGTTCTTTATTCCCTCACGGGCACCTCAGAGACTAGTGTTCAACCATCTATGTAGTTTGTTTAGGGTTAATGTCAGCGTTAGTCATTTGTTAGCCTCAAGGTAACTCCTTGGTATCATTTGTAAGTTGCTTTGGATAAAAGCGTCTGATAAATATATAAACAACAAATGTACTAAGAATTAACTTAGGCTACAAAGTGGAAAACAAATATTTTAATACAGGTTTTTCTTGATGAAGATTGACATTTCTGCTTTGTCACACTGAAGTCTGTTCCTCTTCTCATCAAGAACATGAGCTGCAGCACCGAACAGTCTCTCACTGTCAGTGCTTGTGCATGGGGCTGACAAGCACTTGCGTGCCATCTTTGCCAGGTCAGGAAAGCGGCCATGGTTATTTCTCTAGTAGGCATTACTTATGGAGACGGGGACTATAGACAGATATCCATCTAATTGTTGAGCGGTTGAGCTTGTTGGCTGCCTGACATTTAAGAAAGATAAAGGGCCAGTGCATAAACATTTTTATCAAATAAATAAAAACTGTAGGCTAAGCAGAATAATGAAATAATCAGTCACATATAGTGAGTCAGAACAGGCTGTCAGTGGAAATAAGCCAGCTGAAAATGTTTAGGGTGGCCAATTCTTCTTCTGCCTATAGCTAGAATGTCTTTTACACTGTGCTGAGACAACACTCCCTGTTTCACAGCCAGATGTAGCATGTGGGCCATGCACCATATTTCTTTCAGCTGGCTGTCTTCTACTGCTTTTGCCATATTTCTTGCATTGTCACTCACTATGGCATGCACTTTAGCTCGGTTGATATGCCAGCCAGGTGTCGAACATACTGGTGAATGCATCAGAAATTGCTGCTGCTGTGTGTGAGCCTCTAAACTCTTGTGAATGGAGCAGAATCTTTTGCAGCTTGAAATCGGTGTCGATCCACTGCGTGGTTAGGCTGAGTATACGTACTGGTGAGGCTGACGTCGGAGCTCCACATGTCGGTCGTGAAACTGATAGCTCTAATATCTGATGCTAGAAGTTTACGGACGTGAGTTGCAATGACATTAAACAACTCAGGTAAACACGCATCTGAGAAATGTTGTCTGCTTGGCGTAGCATAACGGGGCTCAATGTGATCTATCAGCCTACGAAATCCCACATCTTCTAACAAAGAGAACGGCTGATCATCTAAGGCAGGCGTCATCAACTAAAAACCTTTGAGGGCCACATCCATTTTTCCAGGAGTTTTCATGGGCGGGGGGGGGGGCGTCCGACCCACGCACGCAACTCACACATGCCTAGGAGGGGTGATACGGGTCACAATAGATCTGTACAGATCACCCTCTATGTGGGACACGGTTCACGGATCCAGCAGCGCTCGTGCGTTTGCTAAATCCTCCCCGACCCGACAGCTCGCGCTCTGAATCAGCTGATAAATAATTCCCCTCTGAGAAAGGCGTTCATTTTGTCATCACATATCAAGTTCTCTCTATCACAATCTGTCATTTAAGTTGACCAGAACAAAGGATCACTGTTGATTTCTGATCCGAGTGGGTGTGTGGTTGTTTGTCTCGTTCGTCTCTGTGTGGCCCTGCGATGGACTGGCGACCCGTCCAGGGTGTCCCCCGCCTCTCGCCCCTTGTCCGCTGGAGATAGGCACCAGCTCCCCCCGCGACCCTCCGTGAAGGACTAAGCGGCTACAGAAGATGGATGGATTTCTGATCCAGTCTCTGCTGCGTGCGCTCGCGGAGCTGCTGATCCTCCCTTTCTGTCAGCTGATCTCCTCTGATGGAGCAACCAGACTCATCTATTTCTGTCTAAGATAACGTGTTGTTTAGGACTTTTATACGAGCTAATGAACGTTAATACTAACGGTGTTCTGTCAGGAGCGATCAGAACACCTTGATTGTCACGCCTCCTCACCTGCTGCAGCTGAGTCTGTCGGCAGTGAGCGGCTCTGTCTGACCCGAGAGGTGATCGGAAGTCTTTTCATCATTTAATTTGTTTTTATATGATTAAACATTTTATTTAAGCATTGGATTGACATCTTGAGTTAAATGTTGTTTGAATTTAATGAGCATTGAGCAGAAAAATGTTGCAGTGTTCTACAAAATGAATAGAGGGCAATGTTTTTTGTCTTCACTTTTTCTTTCTGCTGATCCAAAAAAGATCCAATCTTTGACTGAAATCCATGATCCGATCCAATCCGTGAGTTTTTTGCCCAGCAATACTGCGGCACACACAAAAAACAGCCAACAGCAACAGCTTATCTTCATCACCATTATCATCATCATCATCATCATCATCATCTCCCTGCCACCCCCCCCCACCACCACCACCACCACCACCCCCATCGTGCGTACCAGACAACAGCGCTAGGTTCTCCCTTAAGAACATATGCTGAAAAATTGTGTGGACTCCTGGCTATATAAATACAGGACATTTACCATTCATAAATAATAATTAATTATTCCTAAATCTTAACATTTATTTCCCAAGAAACTCTCATTTAAACCCTTCATCATCACCTTAGTTCTGATTGATGTCCTTTTTGTTATTTTATCCTTTTGATGAGTGTTTAGAAAAGTAATAAAACTGGTTTATATACAGTAAAGGAAAGTTTGCCTCTGTGTCAAAGTATTAATGTGTTCCCTCAATTAGGAAGGGCTCAAAAATATAACCTCACATACAGTATAAAGTCCACAAACAAAAGATGAATGAATAATAAATATTGTTTGTTCAGACTAAATATCTGATTAACAACATAATAAATGTCACTGCAAATGTGAAGCAGAACTTTCAGTTCTCAGGCTCCTCTCTAGTGGAACTAGCTTCCAGTTTCCATCTGTGAGGCAGAAACCTGGTCTACTTTTGTAACTAGGCTTAAAACAATCCTTTAGCAAAATCCAATAGTTTGAGTTGTCTTGGGTTATCCTGACTCATCCTTTAGTTAGAGTTATCTTGGGTCATCTTAAAGATTTAAACATTATTTGGTCGTAGAATGACTCAATGATCATTTCTACTGGCATCATTTGACCTGTCAGATTTATGGATCAACAGGGGGCGCTGATGAGTATCAGAAGCCTCCAGATATGAAGAATTTCCCACTGGATGGAGATTTTTAGTGCTTCATCTGTCCTTCAACAGTAAACAAGTCAAACTCAAGTATAGCCTGTGAATTATTGTGTGATTATTACTAGAAAGTAATTATTTTATATAAAACTACTATTAATAACTTTAACACTTGGATGATTGTTTCTACTGCATCTCAGACAGGTTAAAGGTCATTGGGTCATATGTCACACTATAGGAGTATACAGTTTCTGGAAACGTTTGTATTTGTAAAGGGTGTAGTCCAGGGGATTACCCAGCTGTTTGCTGTTTGGACTGAAGTCTGAACAGGTGACAGCGTCTCTGTGTCCTTTAAAATGTCTCTCCAAGGTGGGATCCTCCTGGAACGACAAAACCAGTAAACACAATTGTAGAGTTCCTTTAATAAAATTCGACTTTCTTTTCAAAATATTTACATTTTAAATAGAAGTACTGATGGTAGCAATGTAGGATATAGGAGATTTTAAATTCGGCTGCATGGTGGCACAGTGGGTAGCACTGTTGCCTCACAGCAGGACAGGTCATAGGACCGCTTCCTGGCTGCAGTCTCTCTGTATGGAGTTAGCATGTTGTCCCAATGTGGGTTTAGATGCTACGGTTTCCTCCCATAGGCCAAAACATGCATGTTGGTGACTCTAAATTGTCCCTAGGTGTGAGTGTGACTGTTTGTAAGACTTGGCTGTCTCTGTGACCCTGTGATCAAATCAAATCAAACTTTATTTATATAGCACCTTTCATGCCCCAGCGAGCAACACAAAGTGCTTGACAGATTAAAATGACCCATACAACCCACATTCCCTCCCTTTCCCACACATAGAACAATTATGACACTCTCCCCTCCCAGTCCACAACCCATTCCCAGGCACACATACACCCACACATACACATCAAAACCACATTAAACACTATGTTGAGCTCAGATGGCTCCAGTAATGAGCAACACGCCATCAAGTGGGCCCTCTGCCTGATCAGCTGTAGAACCAGGTCAGCAGCCAACACACCAACCAAGGGCACCTGGGAATGGAGGGTGGCAACCCCCGCCACTGCCCGGGCCCTACCGGGGAGCGCCCGAGCCACCACCGCCGACCACCGGTCCCAAGGCAGAGGGCTCCACAGAGGAAACACTGGAGCATTAAAATGCGTAGCATATAAAATAACGAGAACTTATATGAATAGTAAAATGACCAATAAAATCCGAATAAAAAGCTAAATAAATAATAATCAGTTAAAAGCTAATCTAAAAAGGTGGGTCTTGAGTCTATTCTTAAAAACCTGAACGTTCTCTGCGGTCCTGAGGTCCTCTGGCAGTCCGCTCCAGAGGCGAGGGCCGTAATAACCAAAAGAAGCTTCGCCGTGGGTGTGTGTCCTGACTTTAGGGATGACTAGGAGACGGCTGCCAGAGGAGCGCAGTGACCGCAAGGGTTCATATGGAAAAAGCAGTTCAGAAAGATAAGAAGGGCCAAGACCATTAAGACACTTAAAAACCATTAACAGTATCTTAAAATCAATCCTAAAACATACGGGGAGCCAATGCAGTGATTTTAAAACCGGAGTGATGTGCTCCCGCTTCCTGGTCTTCGTCAGGACACGGGCTGCTGAGTTTTGTAAAAGTTGTAGACCTGAAGTACTCTTCTTGGAAAGACCAGAAAGCAGGGCATTGCAGTAATCGATTCTACTGGTGATAAAAGCATCAGCGTCTCCGTATTGGCCCGAGAGAGAATGGGGCGGACTCTGGCGATGTTTTTGAGATGATAAAAACCTATTTTGGTGACGTTTTTAATATGGGGGATAAAAGTCAGCTCAGAGTCAAAGATCACGCCCAGATTCTTAACTTTTGAGGAAGGATTAAAAGACAGTGATTGTAATTTGGGTAAAAGTTTCTCTCTCTGGGCCTCAGGACCAATGACTAAAACTTCAGTTTTGCCCTGGTTGAGCTGGAGAAAGTTTTCTGCCATCCAGGATTTAATGTCTAAAATACAGTTAAAAAGTGCATCCATTGGCTGTGTGTCATCAGGAGACACGGAGATGTACAACTGTGTGTCGTCAGCATAACTGTGGAAATTCACCCCGTGTCTCCTGATGATGCTGCCCAGAGGGAGCATATAAAGGTTAAAAAGCACTGGGCCTAAAATGGAACCCTGGGGCACACCACATGTGATGCTATGGACCCTGGAGAAACAGGTGTCCATGCTGACCATAAAAGTCCTGTCTGTGAGATAGGAAGTGAACCATCTATGAACAGCACCAGAGATGCCGATCTGTTTTAGACGGGTTAAAAGAACAGTGTGGTCTACGGTATCGCTTAGATCCAGCAGGACCAACACTGTCGCCCTCCGAGCATCAGAATTTACTCTAAAATCATTTAAAAATGGACTGTGATGGACTGGATACCTGTCCTGGATGTCCCCCGCCTCTCACCCTGTGATTCTGGAGATAGACACCAGCTCCCTGCGACCCTCACTAGGGGATGAAGCAGTTTAGAAAATAGATGGATTTTGAATTCAGGCAACAGCTCATGTACTGGACCAAAGTTAAGGAACCACTTTCCTGTTACATTGTTTAGATGTGTTCCCTTGTCAAAAATGGCTCCCCAGCTGCTTCACTTTATTTTCTTTTAAGTAATGGAATTTTAAAAAACATACCAAAATAAAATATTTTTCTGTTTTTGTCCCACCATTAAGTGGTGGCTCCGGGATCCAATCCTCTACCTAGGCCATGTGTTGTAGTGTCAATGGGTAAGATGCTGAACACCCAATTACTCCGCAAGAACCATCTAAATTGGCAGCCCACTGCTCCCCCCAAAATGAGGACGGTCAAAAGCAAAGAAACATTTTCCCTGAGGGTCGGTTCACACGGCAGGTTTTTCAGATTGTTGGCATATTTCAAATCATGATAGACCACACACACAGCAATAAAAAAATCAGGAATGTTGCCATTTTTGGACCTTAGGAAGTGTGGCATCATGGAAAAGACAACACATCACACACAAACCAATTATTCCTCAAAATTTCTCTTGATGGCAGAATTTAAATGATGAATCTGTTGATTGATCAGAGGAACCATGCTTTCAGGGACAACAATCCAACATTCAGTCTTTTCAGGGATTAATTGAAGGAAGTTATTTTCTAAGCAGTTAGTTGCTGACAGGCACTCAAATAGTTCAGACAGTTTATAACTCTGAATCTTTGAAGGAGCAGTACAGCTGAATGTCATCTGCATAAAGGTGGTAGGAGACATTGTGCCATCTACTAATGATCTGTCCAAGAGGATGGATATATAGTAAAAAACGATGGGTACGGTATATATAATTTATCCTTTTAAAAGGGTTTATTTCCTCAGAAAATGAAAATAGCCAAAATAATACCAATTAATGCCATCAGCGTGACTGTCCGAAGAACAGTGGGAGGATAATTACTTTTGTAATGTATTACTGAATACTTTAAAGTTTTTGCATGAAATGTTAACTGTAATATTTTTCTAGTTTTTATAGAATATTTACTTGCAAACTGTTTATGCTGTCAAATAAATAACACAATTTTGGTTCTTTTATTGTCGTCATCATCCTTAGACTACTCTGAAATATTGTGATATTATTTGTCACATCGCCTATTCAGAAGTGGACAATTCACTTCTGAATGATGGCTTTATTTGATTTAATTTTATCTCAGTGTCAATTACTGATGTTTTTGTTTATTTACACCCAAATGTGTATATTCTAACGGGGGACATATCTCGACGTAACACCTGAGGCCGAGCTGAGTTTACACTTAGCAAACTGTAGAATCTGCTGAGGTGAAGACAGAAGATCTAGAGCGACTTTTGTTCGTTGTTAATACCAACACAATCATTAGGAACATTCATGGGCTGCTGAAAGTCATTAGCAGGCGGAGACATAACGACTTAAACACATACGGATGGTTTTGACAACTCCAGCAAATCCTCTTAGATCAGACGCAGCTAGAAAACTTAATCGAGTCCAACAGACAGTGACTTATCTGATCTAGACATTGCTTCTTGTTTGCCTGACTAAACAAGTTAAAACAAATACACCTACCAAAACAGACGCCATGGTATTCGGTTGTTAAACGAGCTGAAAATGTCTGGAGGAAATTTGAACAAAACCGCTGCTCAGCTCTTCCATGCAGTACGCCCTGTGATTGTTTCAGACCTGACGTATCGAATGCAGATAATGTTGTTGCCTGATAATTTTTTTCTTTTACATGTTTACACCTAGATTTTCACTTTTTGTTGCAAAACACAATTTACGTGTTTAAATAAACAAATAAGTTTAACTTTAACACAGAAAGAAGCACATTTACTAGACACTTGTGGCTCGTTTCACTTTAAAGTGGGAAAATGCTGCTTTCAAGGTATATAATAAAGTAGTACACTTGATAATCTACTCTAAAATGTTGCCACTCCAGTGAAGCACAAAACATCTATAATACATATGTCATAATATGTATACCAGCTGTCGTACTACGAGTGGCGTTTTTAATTAGCTGTATTTGTGAGCTAGTTGTGACATGTTTAAAAACCAATCAACACAAAGGGGCTAGTGAACTGTTAATGATAAATAAAGGTAGCGTCATTTTCGTTCCAAATAAAAGATTAGCTAAAACTAAGGTTAAGGCAAAGCCTAAAACTTGTGCATACATATTTGAGTGAATATTTGTAGACGTTCAGGTGAATGATGAACAAAATAACGACACAACTTGAAAGCCGCACGTCATGAAGGTGGAGCGTCGTCTGCTGCTAAGCAACTAGACAGCGAATGTCAAGCTGCTGTAGATGACGCGTAGTAGTATCGATATCTGTGATTGGTCAGTCAGAAACACACTGTCGAATCAGAGCGGACATTACTAAATGTGTAGACGGATGTTGTGTTTTTCGGTTTTAAAATATGTCGCTTAACCGGGGCATCGGCAGCGCTGAGGTAAAGAAATAGACAATACAGTTTATTTTATTTACTAATCAACAGGAAGTTTCTAGTCTTATTTACCCAAACACTCATAAATCAAGTCCCATGAAAGCCAGGGCTGCTAAGCTAACTGGTTAGCTAGTAAGTTACCATAACAGCGACGGTAACAGATAACCCAAACATGTTCTTTCTTGTATGCAGTACATGAAAAAAAGGATTCCAAAGAACTCTAAATACGATTATGTCAAAACAAGGCTGGACACGGGTATGTTGAGACATGACTTCTAATATTTGTCAAAAACGTAGTCCATCGTTTCTTCTGACTTGTCTCTTTACATAACATCAAGGCTGCAGTCTGACGAAGCATTTGGAAAAGCTGGAGGAAATCAGAACAAGTAAGTAGCTTTTATGGGACATCATTAAATGTCGATTTAAATACATGAAAAAAGACAAGAAAATAGTTCTATATTTTTCAAGTTTTTTTCTTTGCTATAATAATTGAGGCAAAATGTGTATTTTTATTTATTTTAAAAGTAACATTACATGTAATGAATGATGAAACCAGTGAGAACTTTTCCAGACAAAGAAAGAAACTTGGGTCAACGTGGAATATTAAACTTAAAATATGAAGAGAAATAGTATGATTTTTCAAAGTTTTTTTTTTCCAGTTCCATTTGTATTTCAGGCCTGAGTTCTATATGTGAACAAGTAGAAATGGTTACATGTTTTCACCATTGTTGACATTCCTCCTAAAACACTTAAAATATTTCAGAATGTTATTACTTTGCCTAATTATTACATTATTACTGGCTATTGTCCCAGTTTTCATTTAAATCTTTTCCACCTGTTCTCTATTGATGACAAGTCATATTACAACCAGGCCTGTCCAGTATTATACCCTCACCTCCCTCAGCAGTGCCCCTGTAATGTGTGCAGAATAGTTCTTTTCATTTAATTCAACGCATGCACCATTTTGAAAAAGATTTCAAAAGTCAAATCAAATGATGCTCTAAACATTTTCAGTGTGATTTTAATCTCAGATGATTTTGTGTCCAGAGAGGTCAATGCCACATCTGGACAAGGTTAACATGACACAAACTGTGCAAGTAATATAATTTATATTGCTTTTTCAATTTTGGCTCCAAACAATCACAAAACAATGTAATCAACAAAAGAAAAAATATTACAATCTTTTTTGTCACATTCTACTTTTTTATGTAGCCATTTGAACGACGTCTTTCTGACCTCTTTCTGAAGGCTAAACGTATGTCTCATGGTGTTTTAACCACTGGTTGTCGCAGATTTACATCAAATCACTTCTGACTTTCAAGTGGCAAAGTGGAGTATCAGGATTAGTACTTTCATCAAATCGTGTCTTAACCAGTCCTACACATGTTTACTGCCCTCTGGTGGAGGATCTACAGCTGGAAAGAAGAAGAACAGGATAATACATTATTCTATAGCTGTTATATTAATATTAGTCAATAAATAGTTCAGTTTTAATGTCTTTTTGAGAAACAACTTTTTTAAACATTTCTGTACATCTACACAGAGGGTGTTTGGGTTCACGCTCTGGCAAAATAAAAGTCACAGATAAAAGTATGCATAGATAAATAAAGAATAGATATTTTACCCAACAGGCCAAAGTACCTCAACTCTACTCTATCTGGACCATTAGACTGTATAAGTCCACATCACAACAGTGATTTCATTTGGATCAATTAGTTCTGTTTACTAGGACTCAGTGAAACACAACATGTCTCACACACACACACACACACACACACACACACACACACACACACACACACACACCCCAACTTCCCTTTTAAGTGTCTTTTTTGCAGTTAAATGCATGGGAGCCTTTTGTTGTTCCTCTAAAGTAAGATTTCATTTTCCTGATGTCTATAGCTGCCCGTTACTTCATGATCACTGAAGTAGAACTGTTGTAATCTACTGACATTTCCCTCCTGATGTCCCAGGGGTACGCAGCAGTCTAGTCCCCAGTGGCAGATTGTCTCACTGTCCCAGTAAAGGTTTGATTGAGCAGCTCAGATAAAAGGTGTCTCTCTCTCAGGTGTGTTTGTGGCAGTTTTGGTTAGAAGGTCGGTTTTAGAACAGCAGTGTCCAGTTTAATGAAGGATTATAAAGTTTTGTGGAAAGTCTGAACCTAGAAGCCCCAGGTGAATCATACCTCAGTGTGTTATAATCCCAGCTCTCCCATTGGTCAATGTGATCAGACGTTGAGGAAAGTGTTGAAATCAGTCAGTTAATGTGGCACAAAGTACTAGCTTCCCTGATACTTTTTTCTTTTTTATCTTAAGACTACAGGTACCAAAAAGGTGAAATCTTCAAAAGGTTAAAGGTCACAACTTTTGCACAGCTGGTAAGTTTTGGAGTAGCTCAACGTTCTTCAGGCTCTGTGCTGGAATGTCATTTCAGAGTCTGTTTACTGTTTATTACTGTGGAGGTGAAGGCTCTGTGGTTACATGTGTGTCTCATCTGAGTATCTTTCTCAACTCAAACAGAAAAGTACAGAGTACCAAGCTTTAAAACTGTAGTGAGACCTTTGATAATGTGAGTTAGTTTACAAAACAATCACAGTCTTTAAAGTCCTGATCCTTATATGAGATGTTTTATTTGAAGGGTTTTGGAGTTTTGAAGCTTCAGGGCTCCTCCTCTGTGAAATGGTTCTTCTCTTCTCTAACCAGAAGTAAAAGATAGACAAACTGTACTTTAGCTCCTCTTTAACTGGAGTTATGAAAACAAGAGAAGAGGAGGTCTGAGGTTTCAACTGTCCAGAGCTCACGTTGCTTCTCTGGATCAAATTACCATCCAGTTTCACAGCAATCCACACCTTCAGGAACGTGGTTCACGCCTCACACAAGGACCAGAGGAGTTCAGACACAGGTTCAACATACGTAGAAGGGCTTTAGTTCCTTAGGCTGGTTATGACTAATCTAAAACTCCACCAAGAGATTACAGGTATGTACGGTTAAGATGTTAGTTCAGGCTGTCAGCTGGAGTCTCGGAGCGTGTCCTAATAATAATAATAATAATAATAATAATAATAATGCATTTTATTTAAGGCGCCTTTCTAAGGTCACCGTACAGGTGCAGACACAATACAAATAAAAACATAAAAACAGCAGCAAGACACAATAAAACCAGTTAAAAACAGCAGCAGAAGAACACAGTGAATAATAAAATAATAATCATAAAATAATAATAAAAGTCATGTTTTAGCTCAAAATTCACCAAATGAACTAATAAAGTTACAGGAGAGACTCAGCTCATCCTGAGGCTTGATTCATAAAGACCAGCAGCTTGTTTACTAGTGTGTGTGTGTGTGTGTGTGTGTGTGTGCGTGTGTATAAAACCAGCATTCCCAGTTTGACTGTTTCAGTTAGTCAGTGAGTTCTGTTTAGTTCTCGTTAGAACCATCACTCAGAGGCTCCGTCTGATATTAAAAGTGTAATCATTAATGTGACTTTATGCAACTTTCCACACATATTTTTCTGAAGCTGAGAGTCGAGTGGGTTTATAAAAAGTTCTGATGAAACGACATCATTTTACTTCAGATCAGAAGAGTCAATAAGTACTCTGTCCCTGATTAAACCTGGTTACCTGCTTCTGAAGACGACAGCAGAGTTTGTACTTTATTTAAGAATCTGGTGTTTATTTAAAATGATCTGGGATCTGACTGGTAGCATATAGATGTTGTTTCAGGTGGATTTTCCTTCATGGCATTAAGAATCAGATAATTGACTGAGGCTTTTCATTGACAGTAAAGCCCAGCTCATGAACAGGTGATGAACTACAGTAAATCTCTGTCACCATGGTGATCTAGTTACACTCACAGAGATCCTCCTTTGTGATCCTGAAACTGGAAAATGTGTCTTCAGAGTCCAGCCCTCAGGACAAGCTCCGGGGGAGAACTGTCTGTGAACTACAGTATCTCACTTTAACAACGATCTCACTAGAGTTTAAAAGCTCGGTTCTCTGCACTTTTCCATTTGACTATAGACTCGGATGTCTTTTTCTGAAGCTACTAGTGTTACTGTGGAGGTGATGGAGGAGAAAACTGGATCCACATCCACTTCTTAATAATTGATTTGAGCCTTTAAGTGATGACGGACAGCTCTGAGTGTGTTTTATGTTTTCACTCCAACTCCAGCCTGTTTCTCTGTTTGTTTTCACACCAGATTCTTCAAGTAGCTTCTGTTTCAGACCTGAATCAAAGTGAGGCTGATGGCGAGTCACACACTCCTCAGGGTACCGCTTCAGGCTAAATCCCTTCTGCTCAACATGCCTCGGGACCAGTATTTCAGCTGACATTTGTAATTGTTTTGTGCTGATTGTCAGACGGCCTGTCGGAGGAGTCTGATGCAGATCTGGACAGTCTGCCGGAACACACCAACGGCTCTGCTGTGACGCTGCCCAGTGAAGCAGGACACAGCCACGACACCTGTCCCTCAGCCAGGTCAACACTACTGAGGTAACAGCAACAAAATATCCTGTCACACCTTTTAAATGAAAATTCACATTTCAGCAGTTTCAGTGTAAATCAGCTCTTCATGCAGATAAAGTCAAAATAGATTAGGATTGTTAACTTCACAGATATCGACGACACATGGTACATTTACCGTATTTGCCCGAATATAGGACGACCCTGATTATAAGACGATCCCCCTTTTCAAGACTAATCTTCAGAAAAAAGACTAAATTCACTTTTTAAAGAAACTATTTTTATTGAAATTTTGAGAAAATAATTTAAATAATAATAATTCCAGACTGCTTTAATATTTGCTTATTAACAGGGGTGCACACAACTAGTCCGCCAGTCCACCGTACTGATCTCTGCCCGAACGCACCTTTGCTGACAGGTGTTTTGGTCGGACTGTGCAGCTCCGCCATCATCAGACACTGATGAACTTTGGTGCTGCAATGGAGTTTTCATATAGGGGCAGCTTGTTTACACACACACTGCTGCGCAAAAACACACAGACACACACACACACACACTGTTGTGCCATGATTGCAGACACACAAACCCGCTGCTGCACCTTTGCGCGCCGACACACAAACCCGCTGCGTGAGGGAGTGTGTGTCTGTGTGTGTGTGTGTGTGTGTGTGTGTG
>SSNR01000232.1:592520-602578 GCA_006937965.1 Callopanchax toddi
ACCTGTGTCTCTGGGGCAACCTGTGTCTCTGGGGCCACCTGTGTCTCTGGGGCAACCTGTGTCTCTGGGTCCACTTGTGTCTCTGGGGCCACCTGTGTCTCTGGGGAAACCTGTGTCTCTGGGGCCACCTGTGTCTCTGGGAAAACCTGTGTCTCTGGGGCCACCTGTGTCTCTGGGGAAACCTGTGTCTCTGGGGCCACCTGTGTCTCTGGGAAAACCTGTGTCTCTGGGGCCACCTGTGTCTCTGGGGCCACCTGTGTCTCTGGGGAAACTTGTGTCTCTGGTGAAACCTGTGTCTCTGGGGCCAACTGTGTCTCTGGGGCCAACTGTGTCTCTGGGGCCACCTGTGTCTCTGGGGAAACCTGTGTCTCTGGGGAAACCTGTGTCTCTGGGGCCACCTGTGTCTCCTGGGCCACCTGTGTCTCTGGGGCCACCTGTGTCTCTGGGGCAACCTGTGTCTCTGGGGAAACCTGTGTCTCTGGGGCCACCTGTGTCTCTGGAGCCACCTGTGTCTCTGGGGAAATTTGTGTCTCTGGGGCCACCTGTGTCTCTGGGGCCACCTGCGTCTCTGGGGAAATTTGTGTCTCTGGGGCCACCTGTGTCTCTGGGGCCCCTGTCACTTTGATGAAAGCTGACCTAAACCTGGGTGGTGTTTATATTTAAACTGACAACAGGGAAAGGCTAGCTTTAGCATTGTTTCGGTATAGTTTTAATATTTGGCGTTTCTCTCTAAAACAGAGAATTTAAATTTTATTATATATCTGAGACAAATAGCTGTAAAAGCAGACATTCTGAACTTCAATTGTAAACTGTCAGATTTAAAAGCATCAAATTATAATTAAGTTCTAATAACGATCGTTATTAAGAGAAATGCATGCTGATATAAAAACCTAATGAAAGCTTGGTACTTGAAATACTTTTAGGTGTATACATGTTCAAAGTAAACCAAACCTCCTCCTCCTCAGGTTGCCAAAAAAAAATCTTATGTTTACAAATGTCATCAATAACCAACAAACTACCTTACTCACTACCTGTCTGACCTGCCTCCAGTCAGGATGCTCAGGTCAGCAGACCAGCTCCTGCTGGAGGTCCCCAGAACCAGGCTGGAGACTAGAGGTGACTGATCCTTTGGGGCAAATGCTCTCCAGCTCTGGAACAGCCTACCAGGTCAAATTAGATCTGCTGAGACCCTGGGAATTTTAAAATCTCTTTTTAATGACCCACTTTTATGGCTGTTAAAATTCCCTGAGCAGGTGGTAACTTTTATTGTGTTGTTTTGTCTTACTCTATTCAAATTTTAGAACTGATCTATAATTTATTGTGGCTTTATATTGACTGTAACGTAAACGATTCAGTTTATTGTTACACCCTCTGCAAGATTATTTAGTTCCTTTGAGGTTTTAAACGGAGCGTCTCGGCGTCCGACACCTTTAGTTATGACTAACAATAAATTGCAGGAAAACTAGGTTCTTGGAGAATTACAGTGAGTAATTATGTAGCCTTATTGACAGATGCAGACTGAAACTGGAATAAAAGACTTTAGCAGCATTTATTCTCTAAAAAGGACTAACAGGCACTTACAGACAGATAGAAGGAGGTAGTACGTTTCAGACTGAGTAACCAGGATATAAAGTGTTCAGAGTTAGTTTTAATGATGAGTTTAATAGTCTGAGTCTATGATGTTTAGGGGTTTTACCTTAAAGGAGTGGTTTTCTGGGTTATTTTACCTGAATATGGTACCTGGGACGTGGGAAGAACACCCACATAATCCCGCATTACTCCTTCGGCCAAAAGTCAGCTGTGGTTTCCAGAGAAGCGTAACTCCGCCGGTGCGGCCGCTGTGCTCACCTCACGCACACACTGCTCAGTACTTTGTGTGTCTTAACCATAATAACTCAGAATAAGTTCTAATTTCACCAAGATTAGCCAAAATATATTACAAAGTTAGCCAGTAGCTGCACCTACAGAATGTATTAACTTCCATGCAGAAAATAAATAAATAACTAAAGACAACTCCAGGGTTCAAACTCAGAACCTCCAGATTTGCAGACAGTGTTACAAAGCTGCTATGCTACATGCCAGGTATAGCTACATGCTTTGTTTTTATTTATATAAACATTGGGTATCAGTTCTGTTTTCTGAGGTTTGATCTCCACAAATAACACAAGCCAGTCTGCCTTCCACCATGTTGAATTATGAAAAAAACAAAAGCTAGCAGTTGGGCGGACCGAAAGGCGTTACCATCTCAGCGAATACACGTTGTGACGTCAAACCGTGCACAAATGCAAATCCGCATTTTAAAGTTTAATTTTTTAGAAATTCTGTTGTTTTTTAAAAAAATAACCAGGGAACAGAGAGTTTTCATGTTTGGCCTACATGACAGGCTCAGGGGGACCTATTAGAAACTATGAAAACCTGGAAAAAAATGGATTATGACAAAACCACCCCTTTAAGGTAATTTAGTTATGAAGGGCAATTTAGATGAGTTACGTGGGTTGTTAACTTATCAAGGAAGCCTCAATTTACCAGCAGAAGGCGGGAGTCTTACTGTGCGTCGTTCCGTGGATCTGACCCGGTGGAGGTAGGACCAGCGGGAAGGTGGAGATCCCTCTCGGTTGGTCGGGGACGCCTTCGGGGGTCGAGGCTGCCTCGGGCTGAAGGATTTGTCCTAGATACAACGACAGCAGATCCATCTCTGGCTCAGCGAAGCTGGAGCAATCATCCCCATTCTGACGAGGAGAAGAAGACTGGCGTGTCTTACTCTCGGGGAGAAGCGGATATCGGCCGTGAAGTGGGGCTTGGAGCCACAATAAGGCGGAGGCCGACTTCTTTGAATAGCTTCACTGGTAGCTAGTGCAGTGAGCTGTTTTGTCTCAGAATGGCTGTCTGAGAACTGACCTCTTCAGGAAGTCGAGATGAAGCTAAAAGGAGACGCTATCTTGGGGAAGCCAAGATGAGTCTTCTAAAGCGTGACCAGTGGGATCAGGGGTTTTTACCAAGTCACAGAGCTCAGACTCTTAAAGTCACAGTACCATACTAAATGATTCGTGTCATGATTTACTTCAAGTAATAAACATTAATTTAACTTTAGCAAAGTAGAAATATGTAAACCGTATAATTTGAGGTTTATATAAAATAATACTGAAGCTGGATAAATACATTTATAACACTGTAGGTGAATGTGCAAATAATCACAGTAAGAACATTCATGTAACAGTAGATTAACCAGTGTCATAAGAAAGAGACACCAGAGAGTCTTTTAAGGTTATTATAAAAGAGTCCTGTGGAATCTTCTGGAAAACTGGACCTGGACACCTGGAGGGATGTTGAGTCAGGTTATCAGAGGTTAAAGCATGATGAAGAGTCATTATAATCCAAGTTATTGGCAAAAAGAGAATTGTTGTGTGTGTGATGGTCAAGGGGTCAAAATGTCAGAGGAATAGCGTAATTGATCACGCTACATGACTTTTATCTGTAAATCAGCGTTTGTTGTGTAAAATGTGCTCTATAAATAAAGGTAGAGTTGAGGGAGGAGTAGAGGCTAGAGGAGGTAGAGCAGTGGAGGGGGTACAGCTCACAGCTGAGGTTGACATAATAAATGCTTTGTCATGATATTCAGTTTGTGTCACATCCTGTGCCCTTTGTTGCCATCTAGTGTCCTGTCTCTTGTCCTGTTCTCATGTTTCTCCCTTTTTGTCTCCCACAGGTGAATCCTATTGTTATCCTGCCACCTGTGTCTTGTTCCTGTGATCACCTCCCTCCTTTTATAAGCGTGCCTGTCTCGTCTGTGTTTGTTGGTTCCTAGTCGTGGTCATAGTCAGTTGTGGCAGTCATTGTGTCCTGCCTCGTGTTTCAAATAAATACTTGAACTTGGATTTTCATCTGCGCCTGGGTCCTCTCTACACGCACCAATTCATGACAGATGGAACCAAGCCCAAGACTGACCCAGCAGATGTCGACCCGGAGCACCGATCGCCTCTCACCATCTGGACAGATGTCCTCCGGGTCCAAGCCGGACCTCCTGCTGCACCGACCAAGCCGCAGTAGGAACTGCAGCCTCTTGCTGCCCTCCTCCAACCGGCGGAGTTCGTACGGCAAGTTAACCAGCTATTAAAGGACGTTATCCAGCTCCTCCGCTATTGGGAGGCCTGTCCACACAAGAAGCTGCAGTTGGCGGAGACCATGATAGCGCTCTACTGGTTCAACCCGAGCCTTTCCTGCGATCCAGAGCTCCAGGACCTGCATGAGTGTGTCCGCGCCACTCGTCTGGCTCAACAGTGCCTGGTGTGGGCAGGTAAACTCACCTGCTGTGCTGCCCTGGCTCCGCCAGCCCCGGCGACTCCGAATCCTGAACCTGCAGCCCCTGGACCCTCCTGTGCCGCTGCAGCCCCTGGACCCTCCTGTGCCGCTGCAGCCCCTGAATCTGAACCCGGGCCTCCCAGAGCCTGTTCCCGACCAGGGCCTCCCAGAGCCTGATCCACATCCTGACCCGGGTCCTCCTGAACTGTGCCTCCTGGCCTGCATCTGTGTCTGGTCCTCCTCCCTGGTCCCCCACCCTCCGGCCCTTGTTTGTTCTCCTTGTGCGTCCGGTGTCCGCCCCTAGGGGAGGGGCTCTGTCACATCCTGTGCCCTTTGTTGCTATCTAGTGTCCTGTCTCTTGTCCTGTTCTCATGTTTCTCCCTTTTTGTCTCCCACAGGTGAATCCTATTGTAATCCTGCCACCTGTGTCTTGTTCCTGTGATCACCCCCCTCCTTATAAGCGTGCCTATCTCGTCTGTGTTTGTTGGTTCCTAGTCGTGGTCATAGTCAGTTGTGTCAGTCATTGTGTCCTGCCTCGTGTTTCAAATAAATACTTGAACTTGGATTTTCATCTGCGCCTGGGTCCTCTCTACACGCACCAATTCATGACAGTTTGTGACACAAAGACTCAAAATCAAAGTTTTTCAGAGACTTAAAAGCATTTTCTTTATTTCTTTTTTTATGTCTGAAGATTCATCATTTAGTCCACATGGACCACACACATTAATATGGATTCTTCAAAGTGTGATTCATGATGGTCATCAGGGCCAGCCAAGTCTCCTCGGCGGTGGGAATGATCTGACTGGCGGGCAGAAGGAAGCCGAAGATACCGGTGTCCCTCAGCTCGAAGGTGTAGGAGTACTTGATGCCCTGGTTGTAGGTCCAGTCAATGGTGCCACCGCTAGCTTGGTCTACAATAAAATCACAATGTTATGGTCATTGTTTGTTGGGATTCACTGACTGAATATTTAATGCTGTTGGAAAAAATTTACAATTAACAGATTTGTCCAGCTACAAGGAGATCATACTTCAGCCTTCCTGAAAGAGTTGACTCTAGGTCAGGGGTAGGGGTAGGTCAGGGTGGATATGGCCCACACGCCTCCTCTTTCTGGCCCTCCAACCACATACTGTGTTCCTCAAGCTGCCATTAGTTCATAAAATCCAACGCAAATTGGCACCTTCTATTCAAAGAGGAGCTGCTGCTGTATACAGGCGAGCAGCAAGCCCACCCGGCAGACACCCCACCTCAGACTGTGGAGTTCTCCCTGGATTTTCATGTGGCCCTTTCAGGTTTATAGTTGAGTACCTCTGCTCTAGGTAAGTAAGTAAAGTTTATTTATATAGCACCTTTCACAGACAAAAATCACAAAGTGCTTCACAAAAAAACAGAATTAAATGTGATTTAGAGACAAAGAACCAAAAGCATCAAGATAAACTAAAAGACTATAAAAACAATAAAGGACAGATTAAAATTTCCTAGACAAAACAAAAGACCACAAAACAAAATCAACAAAACAAATAAAAAATATCATTACAAATAGAAATGTTTAAGCACCAATAAAAGAACATAAAAGATTTAGTTAAAAGCAGTTTTAAATAATTGGGTCTTCAAATGCTTTTTAAAGGTGTCTATACGATAAGTTGTTGGAAGGAAGGCTCTGACCAGTTGTTGAGCCTTTTATCCAGGAGGAGCAGTGTGGCTTTTATCCGGGACATGGGACAGTGGACCAAGGCATCATGGGAGTTTGGCTGTCCAGCCCATGTCCTGTGAGGTGTTGCAGGAGTACGGGATGCAAGGGCCACTGGTATGGGTTTTCCAATCCACGTATGACCAAAGCAAGAGAAAGAGCTGTTTCCACATTTTGGCACTAAATCAAAGTCGTTGCTGGTGTTAGTTGGCCTCTGCCAGGGCTGGCCCTTGTGCCTGATCTTGCTTGTGGGGTTCATGGACAGAATCAGGAGGGTGTCTAATTTGAGTACCTCAGGATCTCATCTCTGCTTTTTGCAAATGATATGGTTCTGTTAGCATCTTCAAATCATGACCAACACGCACTGGAAAAGTTAACAGCAGGCTGGGATGAGAATCCACTCCTGTAAATCTGAGGCCATGGTTCTTGACAGAAAAAGATGAAACTTTCCCTCTGGGTTGGGAATGAGTTCCTGCCTCCATTGGATTTGTTGTTCTTAATGATTGTAGAAAGGAGTTGGAGATGGACCAATGGAAATGAGGGTATTGTTCCAGTCTGTCATGGTGAAGAGAGAGCTGAGTTAAAAGACAATGATCTTAATTTACTAGGCTGTCTATGTTTTTAACCTTCACCTTTAATCATGAGATGTGGATCATGGCCAAAAGAGCAAGATCCCAGATACAAGCAGCCAAAATGAGCTACGCCTGAGAGATAAGAGCTCAGAGTAGAGCCACTGCCCCTCCACATCAAAAGGAGTCAGCTGAGGTGGTTCAGGCATCTGATTAGGATGCCTCCCAAGCAGAAGTTGTGCTAGACTTTTTTTTGTTGTCCATCATTTTGACTGACAGGATCAACACACACACACACACACACACACACACACACACACACACACACACACACACACACACACACACACACACACACACACACACACACACACGCACGCACACACACATACACACTTGTAGTTCAAGAGTAAAAACACGGCAATCCCTTGCCTCGCCTACCACATCTGGTCTGTTTGTTGGCCTTAGACTTACAGATGGTGCTGATGATGCTGCCGTATCTATAGCGAGTACCATAGAGGGAGGCCAGGTCAGTGATGGCCTTCTGGGCCAGTTGGTGCTGCAAGAAGGGATCAGTATGTTACTTAAATTTTATTGTGTAACATTCTATTTAGATTAAATGTTTAACTTTTCTTAGAATTAGGAACTTACTGAAGAAATTAATATCATATTGTTGTTATGCATTACCAAAGTTTCTACACCAGAGGAACATTTTCTTAGATTCAATCTACTCTGAAGCTCACACAATAAATCTACAGGATAATCTAAACACAACACTTCCTTCATAAACATAACAAGTATTTAAAATCGGAGGGCTTTGTGTACCAGCTCAGCCTGGTCCTTCACACGAGTCCTGGTGTAGCCATAGGGATACAGGAGCAACTGAGAGTAGGAGTGGATGGAGATGAAGGCCTTGATGTTGCGGTGGGACTTCACAAAGTCTACAATCGACTTGACCTCAGACTCAGAGTGGGCCCTGGGTCCATGGTAGATATCTGAGCAAGGGTCGCGGCTAGAACCAGGACCTACAGAACACAACAAACCCAACAATTTTCACAAAGAAATGATCACTACCTTGATTAAATTATTTTCTTATTTACTGGATGCAAATGTTCCCCTCCTATGTGAAAAATATGATCTATTCACTATCCCTCCTCCCTGCAGATAAGAGAATCCCAGCATTTTCATCTCTGCTACCTTCAGTTCTGCCTCCTGTCTTCTCCTCAGAGCCACAGTCTCTAGACCAGAGGTCCCTAACCCCCGGTCCCTGGACTGGTACTGATCTGCAGATCATTCGGTACCAGGCTGTCAGAACAGCAGAGTAAAAAAACCAATTCATGTATTGATCGCGCCTGAAAGATCCGGCCCGGACTTACGTTGCAGTACGGAGCCCGCAGCACTGTGATCGCCTGCTGACAAGCTGCAAAGTGAGCTGACCTGCTCTCCTCACCTCCCGCGTGCAAGGGGTCGTCATCGATTCATAATCTGTATGGATCTCTCTACTATGGTTCGAATGCATGTGGCCCGCAGATCCAGCAATGCTCTCGCGTTGCTAAATCGTACGCGACATCTTGTGCTCGTGCTCTCTGAATCTGACTCACCCAAACCTCATCTCATCACACCCAAACATTGACAGGCACAGGCAGCTGGACACTATTTTGAAATAGAATGAGACAGAGATTTTTACTAATGTGAGATCTAACAAGAAATGCAGATAAAGGAAAATCTTTTAGAATGATCAACACGCCAATGAAATGCACGTTTCTTCTAATTAAGGCAAACATATGAGACCCTTTTTATGTCTCATAACTACAAACTTTGATTGAACCATTTTCTCCCCAAAAAATGTATACTTTGTTCTGTTCATCTAAATTTGACATATTTATTGTATTGTTAAACAGCTAAATGTCAAGAAATTCCCTTTTTTCTGCATGTTTTTATCCTGAGGACTAACAAAAAAAAAATCACAGAGATCAATCTGACTTTCAGAATAAATTTACGAGAATGACACTGAAACAAATGTGCATCTCAGTAAAGGGAGTAAAGAGGTGGAATCTTTTAAACAGAGGAGTGACAAGACTTAACGTGTTCAAAAGAAAATTCAAGGGAAAAAAACGCAAACTCATACAAGGCTGTGACGAAAAATAAGAATAAAACAAAAAAGAGACAAATTAGCTCTTTAACAATAAAACTGTAAGAGTAACTGTTCAAACTAAACAGTAGTAACAGTACAAAAACCTGGAAATGTAAGTATATAATATTGTTTTAAGAGTGATTTATAAACTGACATTTGTAAAACGGGATGATCAGTTATGAGCTTTGGCCTTCAGACCATCCCAAGTCCGATTGTGAAAGCTAGAATAAGTCTATGAATATGAAACTCAAACTGTGTGATTATCTATAATAAGGAACCCATAACTCTATAAAAAGTATATAACTGTGCAATGAAAATAAGCTCATTCATTCATTCATTCATTCATGTTTCAGGTCTAAAAATCATATTTTTATCGCAGAACTTTAAACTTTGTGATCCCCCCGTTTTGAAAGGATTGGACACCACTGGGTTACACACTGAACGTGGCTCTCAATCAAAGAAAAGGTTATCCTCCCTGCTCTAGAGGATCTGCTCGCTTTGAGTGATGTCATAAATGATGTGGTCCTTTACTGTAGAACTGATGGAACGCCACCTCAGAATAGAATGACTTTATTGATCCCACAGTGGAGAAATTCACTTGTCACAGCAGCATACACATGAGAATAAAAAGCAAGTACAGTAAATGACACACACTAATAACACAGAGACAATATAAGAAATAAAATACAGATGTGAATTTACAGGGCTGTAAAGAAATTAACTAATATTAGAATATCAGTGAATTTACAAACTGTATAGAAATGTACCGATATGACCATTGCACAGACCCTACTGAGTTAGATAAGAATGAAACTAAACAGTGGAGTTGTACAGCCTTACAGCCGTGGGAATAAATGATCTGCGGTAACGCTCTGTTTTACATTGAGGATGTTTCAATCTGCCACTGAAGGAGCTGCTCAGAGCCCTCACAGGCAGGTGCAGCAGGTGAGAGGAGTTGTCCAGGATGGAGGTCAGCTTCACCAACATCCTTCTCTCACCACCTCCTCCACAGAGTCCAGCAGACAGCCAAGAACTGAGCTGGCTCTCCTAACCAGCTGTTCAGTTTCCTCCGGTCCCGGTCGGAGCAGCCTGCTCCCCAGCAGACCACAGCGTAGTGGACAGTAGAACCAACAACAGAGTGGTAAAAAGTCCTCAGCAGATGGGTGCTCACTCCAAAGGACCGCAGCCTCCTCAGGAGGTGGAGGCGGCTTTGGCCCTTCTTATAGAGCGACTGTGTTGTGGGACCAGTTCAGTTTATTGTTGAAGTGGACACCCAGGTACTTAAAGGTATCCACTACTTCAATTTCTGAGCCCTGAATGTTCATCGGTGTGTGTGTGTGTGGGTGGGGGGGGGGGGGGGGGGGGGGG
>SSNR01000232.1:606558-640391 GCA_006937965.1 Callopanchax toddi
GGTGTGTGTGTGTGTGTGTGTGTGTGTGTGTGTGTGTGTGTGTGTGTGTGTGTGTGTGTGTGTGTGTGTGTGTGTGTATAGATATACCAGTATATAGATAAAGAGTCTTGTGGAGGGTTTCTTTAGTTTTCTACCTTGAGCACATTCAGTGGACGACCTTCGTAGCTCCGACCAATCACTATCTTGCTGACCATGTTGGGATTTTCAGCCACCAACATGTCCTGGAAACTGTAGATCTAAAAACAAGCATATCAGCTGAGAGCCTTTGACTCTAGACCACTGAATGATTTTGATGAATCAGAGGACGTGTGTGGACTAACCTCGTTGAGAGGGTGGTACCTGGAGTAGTCGAAGCTGTCGGTGCTCCTGAGCTCAGCCACACTATCAGCTGAGTCCATCTCCTCCTGCTCTCTGTCCAGGAGCGCCTGAAATATATATATATATTTATTTCAGTGTAAAGGCCATTTCATACTTCACAAGGCCTCAGCTGCTGAACTCCTTCAGCAAAGTGTCATACAAGTGTGCATATCAGGTGTGTGTGTGTGTGGTCCTGGATCAGCGCAGACCTAATGGGGCTTTTGGGTCTCGGTCGGCTGGCCAAAACCTCCAGGACCAGTACGTACCTGAGGAGGCTTTCAGATCTTGGTGGCTTTCGCGGTAATCATGTGATTGACAGCTGTCAGATCATTCTATTAAACTGGAATTATTATTGATGGTTACATGTTGTTGTTTAGGGGCACAGACAGGCCTACACACACACACACACACCTGGTGTCCAGTCAGTTTCCAGGTCTCATACTGTACCTGCAGGTCCTCAATTATGATGGAGTACTGGATTTCCAGCATATCCAGGTAACCTTTGACAAACTTCAGGCTGTGGAGAGGAACTCTGACATCCACAGGAGTGGACACATGAGTCACTCGCCTCCAGAAGTCCAACTGATAACACACACAGATGTTTCACTCATTTATTCTGCAGTTTGTTTTTCTTTTATATCATCTTAAATAGGTGACAACCTTTAACTCCGTAAGGTCTTCCAAGAGTTTGATGAGAGACAGCTGAGCATCATCTTTTGCAACAATCCGAAGCACCTGATGCCTGCAACAAACAGCTTTTACTCAACAAACTGTTGACACACAGGTAGTTGGGTAAGTTTACTCAACAATAACTGGTTCTGCTTCCTCAGAGAGCAACGTTCCTCTAGGTGTTATTTTTACTTCTTTTTCACTTGTTTGATGAGGCAATAGCAGAAAACCCTGAAAAGCTTCACAGATAACCTGGAAATAGTAATCAAACAAGTGAATTAAATACTCCAGAAAACATAAACATGAGTCATGACAAAAACAAACTAAAGAATTTTGAAGGAATGTTGAAGCTGCTGCCTTCAGCATACAGTAGTGTTGAGAAATAGGTTTGACTTACAATAAAGTTTTCAAATGATTGTTACATAAGTAAAACAGCTCTGTGTTTCAGAAAAACCTCATCATACCAACAGTTAAACATGGTGGTGGTATATGGTCTGGGTCTGCTATACTGCTTCAGGGCCTGGGCTACTTTCTGTTTGGGATAAACTGATACCAACCAGACTTTTTTCAAACTAAGTACAAGTACTTAGATTTGAGTACTTGCTGATACCAAGTACCAAGACGATTACTAATCAATGGCATTGATGTAAATTGTGGTTTGGTTCAATAGAAAAAATAAGTCAAGTACTAGTTTTGCCCTTTTAAAATATATTTTTTGAAGACAATAACTCTGATCATCATCAGCAGGTCATGTGACAACAAGACAGGATCAGTCAGCTGATTGATTCATTATAAAATAATAAGTCACATTCAGCATCCTATAACTATAACATCTTATAACTGCTTCAGTTAGTTTGACCTGGACTGGATGCAACAATAAAATCAAATAGACTGAAAAACATCTCCTGATGTGGAAAAACTATAAAAACTCAAATATAAGACCTTCAGCTAGCTGAGTGCTAGTGTGGGGAAAATGCCTTTTAGATAAACTATTCTATTCAAAAAGAAGCTGCCGTAGAGGGTTTAAACTTTTCCCTCAGAACCAAACCGGTGTCTCTTTAATCCTCTGTGTGATTCTGAAGTAGAGGTTGAAGCTTTAATCAGCTCTACTGGTTTCTGTGTAGCTGTTAGCAAAACGTGAGCAGCTAAACTAAACATGCTAACACTTTGGAAATCGATTGAGCATTACGGACAAATTACTGGAACTAAATGAACCAAACAACAGTACTATGAGGATTCAAACAGCGTGTGTATACAGGGCCACCTTAACTAGCCGATAGGCCCCGGGGCTGAGAGGCTCAGTAGGCCCCCCACGGCCCGAAAACTTCCTCTACTGCACTCTGCCTTATAAACAATGTCAATACATATACTACACATGCGACTCCAGAACCAGACTTCATACCCAGACTCCAGAACCAGACTCCAGAACCAGACCCCAGAACCAGACTCCAGAACCAGACCCCAGAACCAGACTCCAGAACCAGACTCCAGAACCAGACCCCAGAACCAGACCCCAGAACCAGACCCCAGAACCAGAACCAGACTCCAGAACCAGACCCCAGAACCAGACTCCAGAACCAGACCCCAGAACCAGACTTCAGAACCATACTCCAGAACCAGACTCCAGAACCAGACTTCAGAACCAGACTCCAGAACCAGACTTCAGAACTCAGAACCAGACTCCAGAACCAGCCTCAGACTTCAGAACCTCTTCCTCTCTCTCTCTCTCTCTCCCTCCCTGTCTCTCTCTCACTCGCTCGTGTTTTGACACGGTTCTGGTCCAACTTTTGCCCAGAAAGATCGTATTGTTACAGTGAGGATGCCCCCACCCTCCACCCCAGCAGAAGGAATCATTATTATAAATATCTTCTACCTGCTACTCCAAGTACTCAGAGCACCTGTCTCCTCCTCCTCCTCCCCGGCAGCGGTTCCCTGCTGAGCGGCCGACAGGCGCTGCTTCATCCCTGCGGCTCTGCCCGGTGCGTGCGTGAACGAACTCTGTCCAACTATTATATTGGCTGATTAAACAATTCTGTAAGCTTATATATGTTCTGTAATGTCTCATGGAGCAAATATTGTTTCTGAGCATCGCTCTAAAATTTCTTTCCCGACATTTTTTCTAGTTTCTTTACGTCTTGAGGAACACGCCCCAAAATCATCTGAATTGTTTGACTGGTGAGCTCATGGTCCAATGGGCATTTACGGATCACGTAGTGGACGTAGGTCACTTGTAATTCGGACCAATCAGCAGCCTTAAACGAGCTGATTGACAGAAAACCTGACAAATTGTAAAACAATGGGTTTTTCTTTTTGTTTTACCTGAAATGATAGGCCCCTAGATATCGTAGGCCCCTGGCCACTGCCCCGGTTTGCCCGTGCATTAAGGCGGCCTTGTGTGTATACATAC
This sequence comes from Callopanchax toddi, assembly GCA_006937965.1. Taxonomy (NCBI): domain Eukaryota; kingdom Metazoa; phylum Chordata; class Actinopteri; order Cyprinodontiformes; family Nothobranchiidae; genus Callopanchax; species Callopanchax toddi. The sequence goes on from SSNR01000232.1 coordinate 609,992, forward strand.
TGCTACATTACTACTACTACTATTACTAAACAAGTACTTTGATTTCATCTGCTCCAGAGTTAGCTCCAGTTAGCTGCTGTTGTCTCTTGACTTAGTGATAAGCATCATTCTACATTAAATATTATCAGTTCCATAGTATTGGAGTACTTTTATGAGTATGAGTACACAACCATAGTATTTGACTGATATCTGATGCCAGTATTGGCATTGAATAGAATAGAATATGTCCCTTTATTGTCCCTCAGTGGGGACATTCAGGCACACCAGCTGCACAGTGACAGGCAAACATTCAGATTCACACAAGGCTAACATATAAAGAATATGGGAGTGTAAAGTAATTTACAGCATGTACATAATAATAGCATAAAGATAATAACAGCATAAAAAAGTCCAATTGAAATACTGTATAAACATATCAATCAGGGCGTCCCTACTTGCTGTAATTGATGGAACCATGAATTCTGCAGTCCACCAGATAATCCTGAAGGAGAGTGTCTGACCTTTGACCTTTAATGTTCATGGTAGAAATCCCTCCAATGTGGCTAAAATAAAACCATTCTGTAAAGAAGAGTGGGATAAGTGATGTGAGAGACTCATTACTTGTTATCACAAACACCTGACTGCTGTTGTTGTCTCAGCAAGATGAATCTTCATATAAACTCAGGTGATAGTGACTTTCTTTTCTATCATTAAAAGAGCCTTCACTTGATGCTTTCTATAAATTAAAAGGTCACAATGAAGCTGCTAACTTCTGCTATGCTATGTTCATTAAGGTTATGAAACCATCACCACCCTCTGTGAATGTTGTCAGTGCTTTAAGAAAGTGGCATTTTGAGGTTTTCACCCACACACTGACTGAGTGGACTCAGTGTCCAATGTCTCTGGACAGTTCTAATTACACTACACGAGGACGTTTTACTACTGGGTCATTTTGGGGGTTTATTGGTGAAGGTATAAATCCACACATGAGCCACGGAGACAGAACTGCAGGTTAGAAATGAAGTCTCAAATAAACCCTCTCTGTGTGATAACAATACACTGTATTGAAAATATTATTAAATTGTTTCAGAAGAATTATGTTAAAATGCTTGTGAATTCCATTGTGTTTATAGTGTTTCATGTAGTACTTAAAACAGGTTCCCTAAGTTCAGTTCCAGTTTTAACAACAAACCTCAGAGCTCAGAAACAGGACTTTGGTTGAGCTGATCATCCTGTTACTTACCGCTGGTTTTCTTGACTAATTCAACCCCTTCCTGATTCTGGCATATTTCAGCTCTTCTAAGTTTACAGCTCTCACCAAAAGGGTTGTTGACTTCACAAAAGTTTGTGTTTTTCTGTCTTTTTGTGACAAGTATATGTTGTGTTGTTCTCAAAATCTGAAATTATTTTGTTTTTAAAATTTTGTTTCCTTTTTGGTGTAATTGACTTTCTGTGTACATGGCCATTCTTTTGTATAACAAACTTTGGTTAAATTAGCTGAAAGCTAGTTGAAGTTCATTTGAAGCTTTATTATGTGATTTTAAACTAAATGAACAAAGAAGCATATATTTGAATTCTATTTCAAACTTTGTAAACACGAGGCTTGCTGACTAAATGTTAGCAGTTCTGTCTGACCCACAGACAGAAAATGTGATATGAATTAAAGCTGGACCACTAAAAGTACATGCTTCTGCCTGGGTTTATATTTACCCACATTTCTTTGAGTATATTCTGAATATTTTAAGGAGTTATATTTAGATTACTTCATTTTGATTCATTGAGGAATATTTTAAACAGTTCTGATGGCCTGTGGTACAAAATCTTCATGAGAAATAACCAGGGGAACATTTCAGAGTGAAATACGTCAGAAATTCATTTGATTTTAACCCTTTTATATAATAAAAAAAAGCAGTAAGTCATGAGGTTTTTTCAACACAAAACATCTGAAGAACATGAGAAAATGACATCTTCCATTTGACAGAGATTTGGACCTGGACTAGCATTTAGTTTGGCTCCTATTAATGTGAGTCTGAAACTCCTGTTTTTAACCATGTTCTCTGAAGAATGACATCCCATACGTTTGTGAATCTCTGTGGTGCTGTGTGAATGTTTACGTGCTCTAAACAGGGGCTTTACATGGGGGCAAAGGAGCTCCTCATGTGGAAATCCCCTACATGTCAGCAGAGTCAGCAAAATACCCGTTACACCTTAAAACTCTTTATACTCCCTCATTATCTCTCGACTAAGAAAACGCTTTCAAATTAATTTAAATCTATTTGGGGGAATGGGGGTGGGGGCAGCTGGGAGGTCGTGGCTCTGCAGCAGGGGGGCACGTGCTCCCCCTTTACCACCCAGTAGATCTGCCCCTCAGTCTAAGAGCACCTTGGAGAATCTGTCCAGGTCGTCGTGCATTTTGAAAAAATCAAGAGAAAATATTTATGGCTTTCCTCTAAACTCACTTTGCATGTTATTAGATTTATTTATCAATCCAAAGACTTAAAGGGCCACTCACCCATTAAACACTTTCTTTCCAAGAACGAATACAAACAGAGCGGCGAAGAAGAAGACTCCCCTCATCATGAGCGAATGTGTCTGAACAATCACAGACTTTTAGACGTGGAGGCGTTTTGAGTCACGTAATCACGACACAATCAGAAATGGTTTCATTGGTTGGATTTGTTCATGTCCAGAGTTACACCATGTCTTCAGTTGATGGTTTTAACAGAGATTTGCTCTTTTTCCACATAAAGAAGAAGGTAGAATGTTTTTCAGTTGTATTACACACTTCCTCAGTGATGCAACTATTCATGTTCTGGGACCCAGAGAAAGAGAATGAATGAAGAGAGAGGTTTGCTCGAATGTTTCGCTGTCCATCATTAGTTTGACTGACAGGCTTTAAAAATCCAGTCAATCTGTTTTTACATTCACTTCTTAATTTTGAAAATGATAACAATGACATATTTAGTAGTATTTAACTGTCATTCATTTTAAATCCTATTCAGTCTGAAGCTGAACAGAGAATCCACTTCATGTCGTCGCATCAACCAGATCAATGCATCAAACCTTTTTCTCTGCAGTGACAAAAAACACTGACTGTGGCCCCAGTAGCTGCATAGAAACTATGAAATTAATTGACTAAAATTAAAACATGATCAGTTCACCTGCTGTGGCTGAACACTCAGTCCCACAGCTGCTGTGTGTAATCAGACTGTGGAATGTCTGCAGAGGACATCGGTGTGAGGTGTTGGACTTCAGCCTCAGACAGACGACTTCTCTGGCTCATTACTTTGTCCTTCATCATCCGCTGCATCTGTCCCTCTTTTATCACTTTTTATTTTCATTTCTGTTTTTATTTTATTTTTATTTTCTTTTAAGCTAGTTTAAACTTAAAAAACAAGAACAGAGCTAGGCATAACAAAGAACATATGGGTACATGTTACAGCACAGAAACAGATACTCAGTCTATAATACTGCCATTTAAAGAGCAAATTGCAGTTTTTTTTTAATTCAGATAAAATGCAGTCCCAAAATACTATTTTAATTGTTTATTGAGGGTATTTTGTTTTACAATACATTTATTAAAACCATTTTCATAGTCAAATGTGCCACTTTTCAGTAAAGCTTTTAAAAACGCTTAAAAAAAACTCTCGCCCTGTGACGTCACAATGGGGAGTTATAAGCTAGATGGTGCTGCAGATGTACGATAATTATCATATAATAATTTAGCACTCTGTACAATCAATAATTCCATAAATATGATAATTTGAGCCCTAACCCTAACCCTGTGGTTTTAACCACTGTGTTAGATTCTATGAAGCTAAAACTACTTTAAAGACTATAATTTTGCACAGTGTTTGATACACTGATATGGGTCTGTGGTTGTGGGTTATCAGGCATGTCAGGCTGTAACTTATGATCATTTTTCTCAAAATACTATAATTTTAAGATTTTGGTACAATACTTTAATATTTCCAATCTAGCAACACTGCGGCGCTGTCTTAGCCCAGTAAATTAGACCATCAGTTTTCCTCATATGGCTTGCCAGGCTAGCGCTGCCTCGCACTCGCCTCACTGTGATGACAGCCCAAAGATAACATCACGACCGGGATGATGCCTGAGTGCCAGTCCAGTCCGGTCCACACCCAGAGCCGGTTCTGTCAGTGACAGCGGCTCGGAGTGGGCCGTGAGAGGCTCGCGCCGGTCGATCAGACATAAGGTGGAGATGCAGCACTATTTCTGCATCCTGGATTGAATTATTGGTGGAGACATTTCAGTGATATCTGGATATTGGTGGGAACACGTCACCTCCGTCCATGCCAAATCCACACCCATGGTGACTACTGCATTCATTCATCCAGTGATGGCAAAAACAGGGAAATAATGTCAGCCTTGTGCACTAAGTTCGTTCAGTATGAGCAAAGTTTTCCAACTGACTTTAAATCACCAGCCAATATGAGGAAGCAGACGGTTAAAAAAATGAAACCCGACTGGAGGCAGTGTGACTGACGACTAGCCGTTTTCAGCTCCGTCTTGTCAAATGCACTGCGTTACGAAACAAGTTCACCAAGTAACTGTCTTTAAAAACAAACCAAAATAAGGCAAGCTGAAGAGAAGAAACTGTCAGCTAAGATCAGTTCACTCAGTCAGTGTGTGTGTGTGTGTGTGTGTGTGTGTGTGTGAACAGCTGTCAGCTGCAGAGAGGAAGGGCGGGCGCTCTGTGTGTCAGAGCGTGTCAAGAGATGTCAGTCAGACAGTTACTCAATGAGCAGCACGAGCACAAATATTGACATGTTTCACTTGGATGATGCTCATATTCGGCAAATATGCTTTATCCGTAACAAATACTCATTTGAAACAAGTATTTGGCTCATCCCTACCGGAGACTTAGAAGTTGCAAACGTGGTATTCTGATCCAAGCACTAGATGGGGCTAAGTGACTTTTCATTAACCCTGTAAAGGGTCATATTAGCACAGACTGGCTCAAGGAAAAGATTTAAACATTTGAAAAAGTTACATAGTATGCCTTTAATTGTTGATAATTAGGGGTGTAACAATATCCAAATCCCATGATACGATATTGTCAAGATATGAACCTCACAATACGATATTTATTGAGATATTGTGGCTATGCTCATGATAATAAGCCTCACAGCATAAACCGTTCATTGGTACAGTTGTCATTCACTTTACCACTATGACATTTTGAACAGCCTGAAAAGCCATTTCTAAAGTGCAAAATTCTAGTAACAACTCAACATATAAAGCAAAGGCAGAACAGCTTATTTAATAAATAAAATTAACCAGGAAATATAAAACTGCCTCGTCATTAGGTCATAAAAAAAACACCTAGGCATCACCAAACAGGAAAATAATTAGAAGGTAAGTCTCTTCTAGTTTCTAGAGAACTAGTCCAGTTTCAGTTTTTTAAAGAAAGATCAACATGTCAACATTTAAGGTCTAGATTCAGATTATAGATCAGTTAAAATGACCTCTGCTGTTTTTACTGCTCTGCAGCAGGAACTTCTTTCCTCTGACAAGTCTTTTAATATTGCTGCCTTCATCTGGACAATGACCAAATTAAAAATAATTAAATAATTGACTAAAATGTTCGTGATGGCATTTTATATTTAAGCTCCAGTTTAGCCACTAATGATTTAAACCCCACGACGTTCACGGTGGAAATTTGATTCAAATCAGTCGCTAAATATTCTGGGATGTATTTTATTTCTTGAGCCTTTGAGCTGCTGTGAGGCAGCGCTGGTGAAAGAGCTGAGATTTTTGACTCGGCTGGACTTCCTTAACACTTGAAACTTTTCGGGAGGTGGCGGGTTATCAACTGACCTCTCCCATCGCTCGTATTTGCCGAGGAGTACACCGGCATATTGTCAGCTGTTTGTCTGTTCTTTTCTCCTTTACCATTTCTCGACACAACAAATCCGAAATGTTTCCACAACTCAGACTGAAAAGCCGCTCTCCGTGCTGCGTTCACTGCTGTCGCCTCTGCCCTCCATGTTTGTTTTTCTTTGCCATGTGGCTGCGCGCGCTCTCATTGGCGCACTGGCTGATGACGTGGAAGCAAATGATCATGGTCTATGTAGTTTAATTTGCTATACTCCGGTGGGGCGAACTAAAACGTGTTATTTTTACCTCAGGACGTACTGTTCAATATCGTGACAAGACCACGACGATATCGTGGGTGGCTATTTTACTACCGCGATATCACCGTATTTCCAATATTGTTACACCCCTATTGATAATATGTTGTTTGTATCTATATGTCCTGACAGTGCATGTGAAGAACAGTTTCCCTTAGGGGACAATAAAGGTCTGTCTTATCTATTTATCTTGTCTGTCTGTCTACTCCCGTTTTGAACAATTTAATTTTACGTAAATGATCTATGCACCTTATAAAACTTTTCTTTTTGGGACTGCACATGTTCGAAATAAACAACACTAATATAAAAGTGATGTGTTGTGAATATTTTCATGATGCACTGTATAAAAATATATTATCAATAAAATTTAAAAAGAAAAACACCCAAATCTTGTTTCATCTTACTTCCTCCAGTGCTGCTGTCTGTTGTCACAGATGTTAATGATACACTGTCTTTAAAACTGTAAGTTGAACCACAAAGACTCAAAACTTTAGTTTTTCAGAGATTTTTAAATCGTTTTCTTTTTATTTCTTTTTTAGCAGTGTGTCTTCCACATGGACCACACACATTAATATGGATTCTTCAAAGTGTGATTCATGATGGTCATCAGGGCCAGCCAAGTCTCCTCGGCGGTGGGAATGATCTGACTGGCGGGCAGAAGGAAGCCGTATAAACCAGTGTCCCTCAGCTCGAAGGTGTAGGAGTACTTGATGCCCTGGTTGTAGGTCCAGTCAATGGTGCCACCGCTAGCTTGGTCTACAATAAAATCACAATGTTATGGTCAGTGTATAGTGGGAATTAAATACTGAATTCTGTGGAAAAATGTTAAATGTTTTAAAGCTGTCTTTGGAGTTTTTTTCTTGTGATTTTAACTTTTTAAACCTGTTCTGTTAAAGAGTTTAGAAAGATAGAATGGTAGATTTATTTACCATAGAAAAGGTCTGAGATACTCCTACTGTTGTGTGGTTAACTTGATTGAATTTACACATCAGCTTGGACAACAGAGTGGACAGATCTCCAGTGAAATGAGTAAGGAGAAGAATCTTCTGTGAACATTTGGTCATCTGATCACACGTCTTCTCCTACCACTGCTATGCTAACGACACTCCCACCTGATGACCTCACAGTCTCAGCACCAATCTCAGACTGTCTCTCTGATATATCGAGATGGATGAAAGCCCATCATCTCCAACTCAACCTCTCTAAAACTGAACTGCTTGTCATCCCAGCCAAACCAACCATACAACACGATGTCTCAATCCAACCTGACTCCCTATCTCTGGTCCATCAAAGACAGCTGAAATCTGGGTGTTGTGATTGATGACCAGCTGACCTTTAAAGATCATGTTGCTTCTGTCACTAGTTCATGCCACTTAGCTTTGTTCAACATATGAAAGATCAGACTATACCTGACACAATACACCACCCAGCTCCTGGTGCAGTCTAAGGTCATCTCCCACCTTGACCACTGCAGTACCCTTCTAACTGGTCTCCAGTCTGCATTGTGAAACCTCTACAAATGGTTCAGAACACAGCAGCACGTTTGGTCTTCAATCAGCCTAAAAGAGCACTCGTCACCCCTCTGTTCATTGAGCTCCACTGGCTACCTTTAGTTGCTGCATCAAATTCAAGTCGCTAATGCTAGCATACAGGGTCCTGAAAGGAACAGTTCCCATCTACTGTACTTAAATCCTCTTGCTAAGGCTTACGTCACGGCTCGGTCACTCCGGTCATCAAAGGATCATCAGCTAGCAGAGCTACACCACGCTGGGACAGTCCAGACTCTTCATGTGTCGTTCCACGATGGTAGAATGACCTACCAAGCTACCAGAACAGGGGCGTCCCTGTCCATCTTCAAGAACCTCCTGAGGACCCAGCTCTTCAGAGAACATCTTCTAGACTAGCTCCTACCTTCCTCTACTCCTCTGTACTCTCTTCATGCACTTCACTCTATCCTGTGTTCTTTATTCCATCACGGGCACCTTAAAGACTAGTGTTTGACCATAAGTAGTTTGTTTAGGGTTAATGTCATTGTTAGTTGTTTGTTAGCCTCAAGGTAACGTCTTGGTTACATTATCATTTGTAAGTTGCTTTGGATAAAAGTGTCTGATAAATACATAAACATAAACAAACATACATGAATGAAAATTAAATTAGAGCAGGGAGGTACTGAATGACCTGGATCTGGTCTGTTTGTTGGCCTTAGACTTACAGATGGTGTTGATGATGCTGCCATACTTGTAGCGAGTACCATAGAGGGAGGCCAGGTCAGTGATGGCCTTCTGGGCCAGTTGGTGCTGCAAGAAGAGATCAATGTGAGACTTATGCATATTTTTAGCTTTAACATTTTCTTTACATTAAATGGTCAGAGTTAAGAAGTTACTGAGGAAACCATCTATCACGTTGTTGTTATACAATCTACTCTGAAGCTCACACAATAACTCTACAGGAGAATCAACACACAACATCATGAAAATAACAAAGTCCAATTCTTTGTGTACCAGCTCAGCCTGGTCCTTCACAGGAGTCCTGGTGTAGCCGTAGGGATACAGGAGCATCTGAGAGTAGGAGTGGATGGAGATGAAGGCCTTGATGTTGCCATGGAACTTCACAAAGTCCACAATCGACTTGACCTCAGACTCAGAGTGGGCACTGGGTCCACGGTAGGTCTCTGAGCAGGGGCTGCTGCTAGCACCAGGCCCTACAGAAGAACACAGCAAACCCAGAACTGACATGTTTGCTCAGGAAATTCATGCCTCTAAGACATGATCACTAGTCTGTTTACATTATTTCATCTACTGATTTACATGATGCTAATGTTCACCTCATTAGTGAAAAATACATAGAACACATGAACAGTGATGTTAGAATAGCTTCATCTCCAGGCAATGCTGGAACTCTGGACCAAAGCTGTAGTGAAGAACTTAACATGCTATCTGGCTCCCCCTAGTGGTTCCATTCAGAAGTAGACTGTGAAGGCAGTAAACAGTAATAGATGCACAGCAAGGTCAAAACAACTAAATGTAATTCAGTCAAGATATATTTATTCATTTATTCCTCAGTACAACATAGTGGAACTGGTTCTCTGTATTTGACCCATTCAGAGGAACAAAAGGTAGCCATTTTTGATGGTGCCCAGGCTGATATGTCTGGTCTCCCACATGGGAGGTGACCTCATTATATGCTGGACATATAAAAAAAAAAACTAAAATTTGATTTCATCATACTCATTAAAGCAGCTATCTGGAGCATTGTTCTATGTGTCAAAGTTTTCTAAATGTTCTAAATGATATTTCAGGTCTAAACTATCATCTATGGGTTGAGTTCCACATGCACATGCACAGTTCGTGCACGCACTTTGAGTAAACCTGTAGCAGTAGGGGGCGCTCTCGTACAGGACGCTCCGTGTGTTTCTCTGTTTACCGTCTCAGCCGTTCATGGAGGAGACAGAGCTAATTTCTACTAAAAACGTATCCATTCCCTGGCTAATGATGGATTTATTTTTATTTTTAAACATGTCACCTCACAGAATGGCAAGGCTTGCCAAGGATACACGTTTATTTTGGTTAAAAAGTTCATTCAGGGCTGAGTCATTTCTCTGTTCAGCTTCAGACAGAGTACCACAGCAGCTCGCTGCTACAGAGCTAAGCATCAGAACCACAGCAGGGACAGAGAGGGCTCATCAGAGCCTCACAGTGTGGAAACGTGATTTGTGAACTGTGAGTGATTAAACCCTACAGTTTATGCTGCACAGTTTATGCCCAGCTTACAGACCAAAGAAATGCGCCATGTGCATGCACGCGACCGCTCACGCGTGTCATGGTGTTTTGGGGTGGAGCCGTTGGACGTTGGATTCAAAAACTGCTCTCTTGATGAAATAATCCACAATCCGGCTTTAATGCTTTTCTTGATCAGATCAATTAAATCTGACAAAACAACAAATTGCACCTGTTCATCGCAGAAGAACCAAAAACTGTGACTGCTGGGTTACATTGGTCCTGCAGGCACAAACTGCTGCTGGTGCTAAAAAGATGATGGGATTATTGTCCATGTAACAGAGAGACCATCAGGGCAGGCTGGACACAGATGCCTGTTTTTAAAGGTCCAATATTCTACTAAATTTACTTTCTAAAGATCTTCTAACAGTCATATCAGTCCCAAAGACTGTGTTTGAGACCCAAAAGTGTTCAAATATTTTCACAGTTTTCACTTCCTGATTCTCATTTTTGTGAAATGTGTTTTGAGCTAATGCTAAAACGGGTGGTTTTTAAATCTTTCCCCTGCTGACATCATGAAGGGAAAATACCACTCCTCTCTAGAGGACAGAGCCAATCATGAGCACCTTTTGTCTACCTGAGCCCACCCCCACCCTTTAAAAACCACGGGAGCGCTCATCCTCACAAACATTAGCAAACAGTCATGGCGAAGCTACGAGCAAAGCACGACAGTTGCTTCGTAGATGGTTGATCAACGAGCACTAAAGCTTTTTTACTCTCTTCATCTGAAACCCTGAAGAACCACCAACGTCTAGTGAATGCACGAAGAAGAGATGTGGGTGGGGCTTAGAGAACTGCCCCGCCCATTTAAAAGGAAAGTTTATCTTCAGGAGGTTGGATGAGGGGCAGAAGAACAACAGCTGACCTTAAAGTAAGGGTCAAAGAGCTTTGACCTGTTAATGAGATGTAAAAGAAATGATTCAGAGTGGATAGAAAGTGATGAATATGGAACCTTTAATAAGTGGAGCAACATTTAGACGTCAAACACTGAATGGATTCAATTAGGTCATAAATGTCTGATGAATGGACAGCAGCAAACTCTTCGCTACTCTAAGGTCTATTATGAGTGGATAAAACAAATAATCAGACAAAGACGATAAGAATAAAGGAGGAACTAGAAGTCACATTACATTAAAAATGCACTAGTAGGGGTGCTCTCACTAATGAGATGAACTGCTGACTGTCTGACAGTAAAAAGCATTTCAATGGAAACCCAAACCTCCATCACCACTGGGAAGCCTGTTCTAGTTACAACCTGATAAAAATGACTTGAGTATCTTTTAATGACAGGATTCATATACATGAAGTATAATATGTTAGTTCTGTTCTACTTTAAAACCTGTTCAGTTTATATCCTGGTTGAAACTCACCAGCACGAATAGAAAGATTAGAAAATAAAATAACTTAAATCAGGATCTAATAAAAATAAAAGTATTCATATTTAAATCTCATTTAACGGATTACCTAAAAGAACTATAAACTCTAGTTGGTAAATTAAATTAATTAAAAGAAATTATTATTAATAGATGAGATCAGTTATATCAAACCTAAATGGAACATAATGTAGCCGATGAACTAGAGGCTGTCATTTATAATTTAATGATTTGATTTGATTTTTCTCTTTTGTACATGTTTTTTCCAGTCTTTTAAACATTAAATAGGGATCATTCTTGTTCATGCTGTGACTTCACATCCCACATTGTCAGTTTCACAAGTGAAAACATAAAAAAAAAACAATATTTAACATGATAATAATAAATACACTACTTTGACTCTAGTGGGTTTTTTGCCTCAAACATTGAAGAAACGGATGATTTATCCCACTGACCAATGGCTATAAGGACAAATAATGATTAGCTCAACATGTTACCTCCAAAACCAGCATCCCAGTTTCTGTTGGGATCGACTCCAGCACAGGAAGATCCAGGGTTTGGCTTCCGTGTCTTTCTCCACATACGATTCTAAAATCATTAAGATTTTTTTCCTTTAGAATTATTGCTGAAGAAAACTTTCAACAGGCAAATAAAGATGGACAGGAGACTATTATGGAATCACTTGGTAAGACTGTTGACTGACTGACTCACTGAGGTGTGAGTGAACTGGTATCCATCAGGGTTGGTGGCAATCTCCAGGAAGATGTCCATGTTGTTGAGGATGGCAGTCAGAGCAGAGTCACGTCCGTAGTCTTTCACAATCTGGGGCAAAAGCAGAGATCATAATGTCATTACAGCAGGTCGGTGTTCAGACGCGACAGAGACAGAAGTCATTAAAAACATCTAAGTACCTTCTTGGCAAACCAGATGCCACTGGCCTGAGTGACCCACTCTCTGGAGTGGATTCCAGTGTCAATCCAGATAGCAGGCCGGTTGGTTCCACCAGTGCTGAACTACAAAACCAAAAGAGGGAGGACAAGTCACCTGACAGTGTTTGGAGCCATAGAAACAATCATTGTGTTGTAGTGACAGGGGTGCACATAGCTGGGCTGCCTGTACGCATGCAANTTAAATCTTTCCCCTGCTGACATCATGAAGGGAAAATACCACTCCTCTCTAGAGGACAGAGCCAATCATGAGCACCTTTTGTCTACCTGAGCCCACCCCCACCCTTTAAAAACCACGGGAGCGCTCATCCTCACAAACATTAGCAAACAGTCATGGCGAAGCTACGAGCAAAGCACGACAGTTGCTTCGTAGATGGTTGATCAACGAGCACTAAAGCTTTTTTACTCTCTTCATCTGAAACCCTGAAGAACCACCAACGTCTAGTGAATGCACGAAGAAGAGATGTGGGTGGGGCTTAGAGAACTGCCCCGCCCATTTAAAAGGAAAGTTTATCTTCAGGAGGTTGGATGAGGGGCAGAAGAACAACAGCTGACCTTAAAGTAAGGGTCAAAGAGCTTTGACCTGTTAATGAGATGTAAAAGAAATGATTCAGAGTGGATAGAAAGTGATGAATATGGAACCTTTAATAAGTGGAGCAACATTTAGACGTCAAACACTGAATGGATTCAATTAGGTCATAAATGTCTGATGAATGGACAGCAGCAAACTCTTCGCTACTCTAAGGTCTATTATGAGTGGATAAAACAAATAATCAGACAAAGACGATAAGAATAAAGGAGGAACTAGAAGTCACATTACATTAAAAATGCACTAGTAGGGGTGCTCTCACTAATGAGATGAACTGCTGACTGTCTGACAGTAAAAAGCATTTCAATGGAAACCCAAACCTCCATCACCACTGGGAAGCCTGTTCTAGTTACAACCTGATAAAAATGACTTGAGTATCTTTTAATGACAGGATTCATATACATGAAGTATAATATGTTAGTTCTGTTCTACTTTAAAACCTGTTCAGTTTATATCCTGGTTGAAACTCACCAGCACGAATAGAAAGATTAGAAAATAAAATAACTTAAATCAGGATCTAATAAAAATAAAAGTATTCATATTTAAATCTCATTTAACGGATTACCTAAAAGAACTATAAACTCTAGTTGGTAAATTAAATTAATTAAAAGAAATTATTATTAATAGATGAGATCAGTTATATCAAACCTAAATGGAACATAATGTAGCCGATGAACTAGAGGCTGTCATTTATAATTTAATGATTTGATTTGATTTTTCTCTTTTGTACATGTTTTTTCCAGTCTTTTAAACATTAAATAGGGATCATTCTTGTTCATGCTGTGACTTCACATCCCACATTGTCAGTTTCACAAGTGAAAACATAAAAAAAAAACAATATTTAACATGATAATAATAAATACACTACTTTGACTCTAGTGGGTTTTTTGCCTCAAACATTGAAGAAACGGATGATTTATCCCACTGACCAATGGCTATAAGGACAAATAATGATTAGCTCAACATGTTACCTCCAAAACCAGCATCCCAGTTTCTGTTGGGATCGACTCCAGCACAGGAAGATCCAGGGTTTGGCTTCCGTGTCTTTCTCCACATACGATTCTAAAATCATTAAGATTTTTTTCCTTTAGAATTATTGCTGAAGAAAACTTTCAACAGGCAAATAAAGATGGACAGGAGACTATTATGGAATCACTTGGTAAGACTGTTGACTGACTGACTCACTGAGGTGTGAGTGAACTGGTATCCATCAGGGTTGGTGGCAATCTCCAGGAAGATGTCCATGTTGTTGAGGATGGCAGTCAGAGCAGAGTCACGTCCGTAGTCTTTCACAATCTGGGGCAAAAGCAGAGATCATAATGTCATTACAGCAGGTCGGTGTTCAGACGCGACAGAGACAGAAGTCATTAAAAACATCTAAGTACCTTCTTGGCAAACCAGATGCCACTGGCCTGAGTGACCCACTCTCTGGAGTGGATTCCAGTGTCAATCCAGATAGCAGGCCGGTTGGTTCCACCAGTGCTGAACTACAAAACCAAAAGAGGGAGGACAAGTCACCTGACAGTGTTTGGAGCCATAGAAACAATCATTGTGTTGTAGTGACAGGGGTGCACATAGCTGGGCTGCCTGTACGCATGCAAACCAGACATCATGCATGCATACCATAACCGACTGCCCAAACAAGCCTTTGCGGACCAGTGCTTTCGTGGTTCTGATGGCGCAACCTGAGATCTGGTGAGCCTCATATCCTGTTTCGACGTAGCAAATGAGTGCTCACATGGTCTCTGAAGCTAATAGACACACGCGCAGCACCGGCAACACACACCCACACACACTTGGAGCACCTCCGACACACACACACACACACACACACACACACACACACACACACACACACACACACACACACACACACGCGCACACACACACACAGAACCGGCAACTGTATTAGCCAGAAACTTGGAAAGTGGGTAGAATGCTTGGGGAGAATATTAGAATGGTGCATACATTTCGAAGTTATATGGATGTGATTATACCTGTGATTTTACCTGACAGTAGGAGTATATGACAAATAACACTAGAAAAGATAAGAATTTATGAAAACATATTTTAATTCTTTATTAAGTTGTCTAGTACCACTGGTTGCATGGAGTTGTACTCATTGAATCCACTTATGCAAAAATAAACATATTTAAGTTTTCCATTTTGTTAAGCAATTTTGCCTCAAATCATTATTTAAAAAAACTCTCCTGAGGAGATTCTCCTCTAATCAGCAAAGAATTGTATTCAGAAAATACTTATCGTACTCACCCAAATATAGGACAAGTTTTTTTTGTTGAAAATAATGTAAAAAGGTGGTGTCATCTTATAATCAAGATCTAGTGATGCTTTGAGGTCATTACACAACCGCAACAGCAGGGGGCGCCAGCATTTTGCGAAGCCAGTGCTGTCCGAGCAGACTGGTTTATAAAAGGGGCGAGCACACAGAAAACTAACTAAGGCAGAGTTACAACGCTAATTTTAAGAGGTCAATGCAGCAGAGGCGTCAAAAAGCCAGGAAATAACGAGTTATAGAGTGAAATGTCCGAACTATGGGAGGAGACGGACCGCAGCACGAACTGCAGGCGCTGCACAAGAGTGACGGTGAGAGTTACAGCGGATCAGAGGACGTCAGTGATTCATAATGTCTGTTTACCTTTCTTGTGTAGAAATCTGTCATTTTTCTTCATTTTGCTTTATTTGAACGCAACATCTTCCAAGGACTGGACCGCGATTAAAGCGGGTTAAAATGTTGATCAAAACAGAGGTGGTGTAAGTTGATGCGTTCCACCAATCAGATCATTTCTAACAAATAACTTCCTGGGCTGAGAACCAATCACAATGGACGTATAAATTGCCGACTTGTGGATTCCCTGGAATTTGTAATTCCTCTTCTGCATATTTCTGGTAGTACCGTATTTATTTTTGCCGACCGGATCAGAATCCAATCAGATTTCATTTCACTTCCACACAAAATGACAATTAGCTATGAGATATCACACTGACGACTGGACGGCTCACTAGCTAATACTATGGGCGACACACACACAATCTCAGCACATCCAACAAACACACACAGCACACATGCTCAGCACCGGTGACTATATATACCATACATTTACAGTACATGACCGTCAAATTAAAATATAATTTCAATGACAAAACATTTTCTGTTAATGGTTGCATTAGGACAAAGGAGAAATTTGAAGAACTGCTTCCTCAGCGTTTGCCAATGATTGTTTCAGAATGGTAATACCTTCATGTAAACGTACATGTTCTCTTAAAAGCTCAGAACGTTCTGCTGTGACACCCGAATCGGGGCGAAAGCAGACTGTAGAACGTGGGGGTTGGTATGTTAAAGCAGCAATCTGGATTATTTCATCAAGAGAGCAGTTTTTGAATCTAGCGTCCAAAGGCTCCTCCTCAAAACATCTCGACACGCGCGTCCGGTCGCGTGTGCACACGGCGCATATACGTTGCGGGCATGAACTGTACAGCTCAATGTGTAGGGTTTAATCACTCACAGTTCACAATCTTATTCCAACAATACTACGAGGGTCTGATGAGCCCTCTCTGTCCCTGCTGCTTCTGATATTAGCTTTGTTAGCACCGAGCTGCTGCTGGACTCTGAAGCTGAACTTGACTCGGCCCTGGATGAACTTTCTGACCAAAATAAACGCATAATCCTGTCAAGCCTTGCCATTCTGTGAGGTGAAAGGTTTAAAAATAAAAATAAATCCATCTTTAGCTGGAGAATGGGTAGGTTTTTAGTAGAAATGAGCTGTGAGGCTGAGACGCAAACAGAGAAACACAAGGAGTGTCCTGTACGACAGCACCCCCTACTGGTACAAGTTTGGTCGATGCGCGTGCATGTTGAGAGAATGCAGACATTTGAATTTCATTGGCTGAAAAATGTCGGCGGCAAGAAATAATGGAAAGGGGTCTCTAGGAGGAAGGAGGGTCTTCATCAGAATGACAGATGTTGTGGAACTCAACCCATAGATCATAGTTTAGACCTGAAATATCATTTAAAACATTTAGAAAACTTTGATACAGAGAAAAATGCTCCAGATTGCCGCTTTAACATTAGCATGTGTGGCAAACCACAAAGACCTTACTGCTAATATTGCAGCAAAAATATGTTACAAACTTACCCAACAGCTGGTCCTAAAGGCTTTCTCCTCCTTGGTGCAAAAAAACCCCCTGGATCTCAATCCCAGGTCTCCCACATCAGAGACAGTGTCTTAAGCCACTACACCAGCTCAGTTCTTATGATTTTGTTCTGTTTCTATACATGAACATTAAGTGTCATGTAATGTGAGTCAAGATCGCAGAAAATCTGCATCACTTAAGACTTTGTGGGTCAGTTCACTTTAAAAATATTCTTGCATGTAAATTAAACTAAAATAAAATATTTTTTACTAGCCAATGGGGCTCCCAGACCACACAAGACCCCAAGGCTCTAGCCATTAGCCTGGCAAGTCAGACTATAAATGTGGATAGTGGATATGTGGAAAGTCTGCAGAGCAAAACTGAAGGTCTAGTTTACTAGACTATCAAGCCATATCTAGCCTGTGCATTATCTGGGCCTGTCTGTGGGGCGGGGCCAGCCAAGATGGGCCAGACCATGTATGCAAACTCGCATTGTGATGTAGATCTGCGAGGTTTTTCAAATCCTAGCGTTTCAGCCTGAAGAAACTGTCAGAAGCCAAAGCTGGAGATATATGTAGAAGACTGTTTTCATGTTCAGCCTGCATAAAAGGCCCAGAGTGACCAATATTAATCAGAAAAAACATGGGGAAAAAATGGTTTTCAGTAAACCACACCTTTAAAGCTGCACTCGGTAGATTGGTAAACAAGCTATCGCTAGCTAACACACCTCAGAGCACTCACCCCTCCCGTCGGGTATAATCCGAAGGCCAGCCTCCTCTGGACATGGGACTGCTCATTGCTACAGTAACAATACAGAGCTAAACTCCAACTGTTGAAATGTTCCCCCAGGTTTTTCCTCTTTCTACGTCCAAACATTTTAAGTTTTCTGCTAGCTGAAAAGGTGTTTTTCTTTTTGGGACTCTGGTATTTTTTCCTAAAATTTAAGCGGTAGCAACCGACTGTTTCTGTCCTTCTCTCACTTCCAGGGTTCTCTGCTGAAAAATGCTCCAGCATGCATTAATGGAGGATCCAAACAGTGAGGAAGTGAGACGCTTCGGCGAGACAGACAGCCGGATTGTCCAATCATTGCTTTTGGTCCGAAACGTATGAGATTTTTAGAGAACTGCGGGACAACCACTTTATTGATTTCTTTCAGGGGTTTTTTAATCACCACAATATATTTATAGCTATACTATGTTAGAACATTGTTAAGAGGCATGAAAAAAAAACATTTTAAGCTACATTGTTTATCAATCTACAGAGTTTAGCTTTAACAAAAACATTTCCGTCATTGACTCTTTTTTTTTTTTACTTTGACGGACAAATCTGAAGGCCATTGATCATTTTGACGGACTACAATTACACACCTGTGTGTGTGTGTGTGTGTCTGTGTGTGTGTGTGTGTGTGTGTGTGTGTGTGTGCGTGCGCACAAGGTTCATCCTGTTACGTAGAGTGAAAATGACACAGTGAGCCGCTGCAGCTGTAATGACAGGCTCATTCAATCACAGTGTTGGATAAACACTGGTGATTTTGCTGTGATATATATATATATATGTGTGTGTGTGTGTGTGTGTGTGTGTGTGTGTGTGTGTGTGTGTGTGTGTGTGTGTGTGTGTGTGCGTGTGTGTGTGTGTGTATATACATGAATATATAGATATATTAGAGATAAAGAGTCTTGTGGAGGGTTTCTTTAGTTTTCTACCTTGAGCACATTCAGTGGACGACCTTCGTAGCTCCGACCAATCACTATCTTGCTGACCATGTTGGGATTTTCAGCCACCAACATGTCCTGGAAACTGTAGATCTAAAAACAAGCATATCAGCTGAGAGCCTTTGACTCTAGACCACTGAATGATTTTGATGAATCAGAGGACGTGTGTGGACTAACCTCGTTGAGAGGGTGGTACCTGGAGTAGTCGAAGCTGTCGGTGCTCCTGAGCTCAGCCACACTATCAGCTGAGTCCATCTCCTCCTGCTCTCTGTCCAGGAGTTCCTGCACAACAGCATCACTTATAATACAGATAATCATTTTAAATGAGAAAATGTTTTCACTCTGTGGGCTCCAGTATACCTGCAGGTTTTCAATCATGGGGGAGTAATTGATGTTCATGTTCTCCAGGTAACTCTTGAGAAACTGCAAGGTGTGAACAGGCACTCTGACATCCACAGGAGAGAAGATATCAGTCACCCCCCTCCAGATGTCCAACTGGAGAAACACAGAAAATAAAAGGTGTTAAACATGATTGTGAAAGAGCAGAGAACATAATCAATATAAAGAACATATCAGTTTATTCTCTATTCAGACAAAAACACTAATCAGTGTGTTAAAACCAACCTCCAACTCTGCCACTTCCTCCAGGTCTTTGATAAGAGACAACTCGAGTTCATTCTTTGGGACAATCCGGATCACCTGATGCCTATGAAATGAGAACACAAGCAGAATGTTTGGCATTAATTTACTGTGTAATAGGAACCAGTTAGAAAGGCCTGGGTTCTTCTAGAGACCCAGTTGGTTTTCTTAATCAGTCAGTGTTTGTATTTTTGTATTTTTGCTGCCACATCATCTTTTTGTTTCTAAAGTATTTTTAGTTGTACTTCCTGTCTCCTTGCCTACTTTCCCTTGTCTTTGGACCCTCACCCTCTGAAATGTGACAGTTGTTGGATAAAAATAATGATGTAATAAAAATGATAACAATATAATGAACTGTTCCAGACTGACGTTTACTCACTGACAGCCCAGTGCTCCTAACCTAACAGCTTTATGAACATAGTGACATCAACTATATCAACAACTGATGATTAAATCATTTAGATCAAATAGATAGAGATACATTTTTTAGTTACTGTAAAGTAAAAATGACATGTTAGAGGTAGTTTTTACTTTTGGACAAAAGGTAAGTTTGGACACCCCTGAAGCTAACCACATTGTTTTGCAGAGAGTGTTCAGAACGTCACTAACAACACAAGCAGGTTGCTTCCCTTCACTTTGGGAGTGGAAGAAGGTGAGGTGATAAGTTAAAAACAGATCCGGTTTTCACCAAATTTTAAGTCAGTGATCAGGTTTATTGATAAGCTAATTGTTTGTTCCCTTCCTATTTTTATTGCAACTTTCTTCCATACAGAGAGAAAAGCTGGGGAAAAACCCATCACATTCTAAGTATTTTAAGTGATTTATATTTGGTTATTTATTCAAAACATAAATAATATTGGCTTTTTAAAAATGTGCATTTAATGCTTTATTTCTCTCTAACTGTGCAACCTACGGTATATTAACCATTTCCTAAGAACTGATGCAGCTCTGCATAGTTTTGAACAAGAAAGTAAAGTTTGCCCATCACTTATAAATTAAAATGGAATAAAAAATGACATTTGAGCAAAGCCATGTGTCCCTGGAGCGTCATTATCTCTCTCTATTACCTCCAGGATGGAGAGCTGCAGCAGCCATATCTTACAGATCTGCAGCCTAATGATCAGTTGCTGTTAGTGAATGCTGTCCTAAACATTCTGATGTAACAATAGGACGATGGTTCTTCACACTGTACATTTTTGAAAGACTGACGACTATTTGACTGATTGATGAACTGATTACAGAACCATGCAGAGCTACATCGGTCCTTACTAAGAGAAGTGAATATGAGAAGTGAAGGGTTTCTTCAGGCTCACTTACCCCTCGAACGTCTCCTTGGCAAGAACAGCCACAAACAGTGCGGCGAATGCGAGCAGCCCCCTCATCGTGTCCAACAGAGAGAGCCTGGCTGGGCTGGCTTTTTATGTGTGAGTGTGTGGGGTCACGTGGGGTCAACTCGACCTTGTTCAGGGTGATGGAACGATGTAACCGGCTGTTGCTGTTCCCACACCAGCCTGGAAATGTTTAAAAAAGCTCTTCACAGGAATCCCACAGAACTATTCATTAAGTCATGTTTAAACATCCTGGGGTTTATAATGTGTGAATACGTTTGGTTTCTGCTGAAAATGGAATATTTTTGGAGTGATTCAGTCATCAGTTATCACCAAGTGTTGGTCAAAGTGTATTGACTGTCATTGCTCAATAGAAGACGTCTACAGTGCGTCTGAGATTCCTCTGCTGCTGTAGTTTGCCTTAAACACCAGTGCTCTGTGTCCAAAGGGAAAAACAACAGGATTTATTAAAGTCAGAACCTCAGGACCTCCATGGGCTTCACCTCAATGTCACTGTAAAGGTGGCACCTGTGTATTCAAAGCTAACTGAGTGCTGGACGTTATCCAGCCTTCATCACATAAAACACACATCTTAGGATCAATATAAAAGTTAAAAAGTGTTAAATATGAAACGGCAGGTACCAGATGACATTTTCAGTTATTTTAATCCACATTAAAGTGTAATGATTTATACACAGAGACAGTTTTACACAACATTGACCCAATTTAAGCATTTAGGATACTTAAATCCAGAGAACAATGGTAGAATTTACTCACTAACATGTTCTTCCTTTTATCTGTCTTCATTTCTTTCTGCAGTCTGTAGTTTGTGTTACGCAACTGAGCTGATAAGGCATAGCAAAAATAAAGAGAGGTGTGGAAAACACCTGCAGGATTCACAGTGACTTACACAAAACGCAGGTAGTGTTCTTGATCCTCAAACGTGTGTCCTGGTCAGGGTTCCTGTAGGAAAACAGCAGCTCCTAAACACTCAGTTCAGCCATAGCTGAATACATAATGAAATACATAGAGAAGGACTTCTGTTTAGGTCTGAAACAGCAGTTTAAGAGTGTTAAACTTCCCCTTTTTAAAAGTATAATGTTGTGACCATATTTGTTGCAGTAGAATATCTGAAGCTAAACCGATTAGCTTGAATCTGTGTTATGAGAGTGAATCCCTATAAACTAGACTTGTACTTTTTTGGTCTGCGACCATAGTATTGATGTACAGCCAATAGTGCAGTTTGATCAGGAACCATGAGCAGCTGAAGCCGGTTCAGAACAGGTCAGCCCTCAATCCTGATATGATACAGTGAGGGGTGAAAAAATAGGACAAAGCAACAGAATGATTCTGCATCCATTAACTACACTACATTCACAAACAGTTGTTTAAAATTACAAAATACTTTGTTAACTTTTAATTAAACATGACTTAAAGATGATATGTGGAGTATTTGAGCAAAAGACAATATTTTGAATCCAACGTTCGGGTTGAATAATTAAGTTAATTGTTTGGGCTGAGTCAGGTTTAGAGAGAACATGTGTGTGTGTGTGTGTGTGTGTGTGTGTGTGTGTGTGTGTGTGTGTGTGTGTGTGTGTGTGTGTGTGTGTGTGACTAATTCTTCAAACTGGCTTTGATCCATATAAAATACTGTAGCACAAACTTTCACATTAGAAATGCAATTTAATCTAAATCTAATTTAAGAAAACAACCATTTTATACAGTACATGAAATGGCAAATAAATGTTCACTCACCAGCGTTGTTCATTTCTTTAAAAGAAAAGATGCAAATCAATTTTAAAAATCTACTTCAAATTGTCTTTTTGTCTTGGTCACTAACTAAACAATTCTAGATGGAGAAGCTCTGCTATCCTACAGAACATAAACGTAACGTCACGTGTGATATTCCAGTGTTTTAATTGGATGGTCTGGGTTTGGGGCCCAGAGCTCCGTGCCCTGTGTGTGTCTATTGAGAGCGTGTTGTGCATGCGCAGAGTGATTTTCAGATGCTCTTCTTTTAAACAGGCTGTGAGGGGCTGGCCCTATCGCCAAAATTTCAAGACGATTTAACCTCCTTAACTTGTCAGTATTAAGGCAAAGACTTAGATATGATTACATAAATATTTATAACAGAATCTTCTTGGTAACAGAATGGGTTTTTATGCAGTATTAGTCTAAAAATGAACTATTCTTTCCCATTGACTCTTTTAAGTGAACATAGAGCTCCACAGCGCCATCTTGTGGGGGCAGGACCCACCAGCCCTTCATGTAAAGACGCCACTGCATATTTATAAAAATACAGAATGTTGAATTCATTTTCTGTCAAAAATGTTAAAATGCCATAGAGGCTGAGCTGTGAAGTGTGAGCGAAGGGAAGGCTCCGGAATGTTGATGGCTCATTGATATGAGACATCTACTACATGAGGCCATGGACATCTACTACAGTACATGAGGTCATGGACAATCTACTACATGAGTCCATGGGCTCTACATGAGGCCATGGACATCTACTACATGAGGCCATGGACATCTACTACATGAGGTCATGGACATCTACTACATGAGGCCATGGGCATCTACTACATGAGGCCATGGGCATCTACTACATGAGGCCATGGGCATCAACTACATGAGGTCATGGACATCTACTACATGAGGCCATGGACATCTACTACATGAGGCCATGGGCATCTACTACATGAGGCCATGGACATCTACTACATGAGGCCATGGGCTCTACATGAGGTCATGGATATCTACTACATGAGGCCATGGACATCTACTAGATGAGGCCATGGACATCTACTACATGAGGCCATGGACATCTACTAGATGAGGCCATGGACATCTACTAGATGAGGCCATGGACATCTACTACATGAGGCCATGGGCATCTACTACATGAGGCCAAGGACATCTACTAGATGAGGCCATGGACATCTACTACATGAGGCCATGGGCTCTACATGAGGTCATGGACATCTACTACATGAGGCCATGGACATCTACTACATGAGGCCATGGACATCTACTACATGAGGCCATGGACATCTACTACATGAGGCCATGGGCTCTACATGAGGTCATGGACATCTACTACATGAGGCCATGGGCTCTACATGAGGCCATGGACATCTACTACATGAGGCCATGGTCATCTACTACATGAGGTCATGGACATCTACTACATGAGGCCATGGACATCTACTACATGAGGCCATGGTCATCTACTACATGAGGTCATGGGCATCTACTACATGAGGTCATGGACATCTACTACATGAGGCCATGGACATCTACTACATGAGGTCATGGACATCTACTACATGAGGTCATGGGCATCTACTACATGAGGCCATGGACATCTACTACATGAGGCCATGGTCATCTACTACATGAGGCCATGGGCATCTACTACATGAGGTCATGGGCATCTACTACATGAGGCCATGGGCATCTACTACATGAGGCCATGGGCATCTACTACATGAGGCCATGGGCATCTACTACATGAGGCCATGGACATCTACTACATGAGGTCATGGACATCTACTACATGAGGCCATGGTCATCTACTACATGAGGTCATGGACATCTACTACATGAGGCCATGGTCATCTACTACATGCGGCCATGGGCATCTACTACATGAGGCCATGGGCATCTACTACATGAGGCCATGGACATCTACTACATGAGGTCATGGACATCTACTACATGAGGCCATGGACATCTACTACATGAGGTCATGGACATCTACTACATGAGGCCATGGTCATCTACTACATGCGGCCATGGGCATCTACTACATGAGGCCATGGGCATCTACTACATGAGGCCATGGGCATCTACTACATGAGGTCATGGGCATCTACTACATGAGGCCATGGGCTCTACATGAGGTCATGGACATCTACTACATGAGGCCATGGACATCTACTACATGAGGCCATGGACATCTACTACATGAGGCCATGGGCTCTACATGAGGCCATGGACATCTACTACATGAGGCCATGGACATCTACTACATGAGGCCATGGTCATCTACTACATGAGGTCATGGACATCTACTACATGAGGCCATGGGCATCTACTACATGAGGTCATGGACATCTACTACATGAGGCCATGGGCATCTACTACATGAGGCCATGGACATCTACTACATGAGGCCATGGACATCTACTACATGAGGCCATGGACATCTACTACATGAGGCCATGGGCTCTACATGAGGTCATGGGCATCTACTACATGAGGCCATGGACATCTACTACATGAGGCCATGGGCAACTACTACATGAGGATATGAATGTAATTTTTGAGAAGGACAGGGGGACACATCTCCCACACTTTTTTAAAAGGCAGGGTTTTTTTTTACCCCCTACAGGATTTACCTTAAAACAATGTTTCACTATATTAAATGGTTACTGGATGTTGTTTTTAGGTGTAGGGTTGACATTATGGCACTGTGTAAGCTATTCAAGCCCCTTCCTCCACCCCACCATACTCAAGCTAGTTTTGTGTCTCCCAACCTTTATGTTAAAATGTACATCACATTTACATTTACATCACATCGTGCTTAATATATCGCTTAAACAGGTGGAAATGACCTCCTGTTTGGTTCCTCCTGGCAGCAAAGAGCAAAGAGTTTTTAGGTGGCGGTGGTTGCCAGAGAGATGCCAGAACACACTGAATAGACATCATGGAGAAGAAGTGTTCCTGATTAATGCAGTCAGATAACACCATATGTGACCTGTTAGGGTGTGACAGTATCATTTCCGTTAAGATGGACAGTCACAGCACTTACAGGAAGCTGTTAACCACCAGCTTCCTGTCACTGAGCCAACAGCTATTCAGCAAGTCACAGTAAAAACCACAAACATCAGATCACAGAGCTCACCAGCTGAAGTGTGTTTTTTTTTATCCTGAGATAATTTTAACATGCAGTGATACATGAAAAACCCACAACCTAATATTACTTAATAACTTATTAATCACTTAGAATGACATTATTTTAATGATCAATATCCACAAGAAAATGGATGGATGGATGAATATCCACAATCTGCTCAACAGCAGGTTGAATCTTCAGAAAAGATTGTCCAGGAGGAAGCACCGCCCACGCCCCCTGCCCGACAAAAGTGAATGGGACGCGAGCGAAAGACACGCAAGTTAGAAAATTTACCCGGAAGTGAATAACAAAACGTTCACAATAAAAGGTTTTAGAATAGATCGTGTTAATATTTCAAATGTTTAAAAACGGAAACTGTGTGTGTGTGTGTTCCATAACCTTAATCGACAATAGTTAACATTATTTATTCTATATTTACTTGATTTTAAACGTGATACATTTTAACAGCTTTTCACAATAAAACAAAGAAATTATCTTTTTTTTATTGCACACACACTTTAGCTATGAACTTCAGTTGCGTAAATCTTCCTCCAACCTAAAAGTCACTATATCCGATTAGTTTATGAAGTGGGGGGAAAAAACTATTTAATTATTTTGAAAGGATAAACCGGAAACTGTTGATTACACATCTCAAACTTGATACACGTGTAGCCCAACAGAAACAGGACCTCCAGAGAAAGATTCAGATAGTTTGATCTTCTTCAGCGGTTCATTTTGAACAGCCGGCTGAGGAAAAGCTTCTTGGACAGAGCTACCTACGCAGAAGACGTAACGATGGAAATCGAAAGGGAAGTGAAGACGGTAAGCTTTCTCCTGGAGGTTTACTGTCGGTTTCTGACCAGGGAACGCCCTGAAAGGTGCGCCGAGTTCCGAGCAGGTGGCGACAGAAATGACCAGATTGTTTAGACCTCAGGTTGCTTCTTTAAAGGGTTTCTGACTTCTGTTGTTGCGCTGAAAACTTATTTGAAGTAGTAATTTAAATGTGCAAACCCTTAATAGCTGTTGATAACTCTGTACTGTCCAGGCTTATTGATCAAAGTTAGCTAGCTGACCCCATCTGGCTGTTAGCTAAGTTACTTCCCTTTATTTTGAAGGATCTCGATGAGGAGCCGCGTTAATGAAACAAGACAGGCTTGTTTAACTTCAGTCGACTGGGTTTTGTTGTGTTTTTATTTTAAACTTAGTTAGAGTAACACAGAAGCCAAGTATGTTATTAACGTTTGTGACTATATTATAATAAATGGTGTTAGCCGAAATGAGATGCTATGATAATGGAGATTTAAATTTGGTGTAAGGGGGAAGATTGTAGATTTTGCCTGGTAGTGAAGATGGTAGCTAACACATTACACACCTTCAACACACATCATTACAATAACATAGATCAGCAAATCAAAGCAAAGCTCATAAAACACCCATTTAAAAATATGTTTTTCATACAAATGGCAGAGAGAATGAAAGGCTCAGAGTAGTGACTGGTTCCTATAACTTTGTAATGTCAGACTGAAGTTTTTATGAGGAATTTCTTTGAGAAGATGTTTGCTGAATACTAGTTTATACTAGTTTAGTGAGAGTCCAAGTCTCTCTGTTTGGAGCATGTGTAGTAGATGTAGTAGCTCCCTCATGAATGATGCTATGCCTGTTCAAATATTTTATTTTTAATTTTTTCAGAGCATGGATTAGTTAAACATTGTTGTTTTTACTCATGTTGATCTCTGATTAGCTCCAGCGCAGGATCAATTTCCAATTTAAAGGGATGTTATAGTCATTTTGAAGTTGTTTATTTTTCTGCAGTAAAGACAAAACCTGTGATGCATTAACACTACCTAGGGCTGGGCGATATGGCCAAAATTTCATATCCCGATATAACTCATTTTATATCTCAAAAGCGATAAACATACCAAACATAGAACACCTCCTTGTGAATCTCCACCTCCACTGTGGCCCGACATTGCAATCTAATGTGTTTTCAGCAGGGCATTTCATATCTCGGTTCCAGTGTAACTCACTAAATTCACGTTTCTTCACCATGTAGATTGGACCCATATCTTTGCAGATGTGTTTGGTAACAGTAGCAGTAATCTGCTCTAGCTGGGAGCTAGGAGCTACATGATGAGCGATGAGTTAAAGCCTGATGCAGCGTCTGGAGTTTATTATGAGCGCTTACACCAACACTTGACGCTGCTTTTGCTCGTTGACTGTCTCTGTACTCGTTGTCGTGTTTTTTGTGCAGGTGATAAAATAAATTTGTGGTGTTGGAGACCGTTGTTGGGACCAGGAGCCGGCAAACTTTACAAACAGCTGTTGTCTGGTCCACGTCGGTCTTTTATATTTAAACCACATCCATGAGACAGAAGTTGTCCCTCTTTTAGTTACAAGCTCCTCGGTTTGGGTTAGCTGGTTATCCTGTTGACTCTGGTCTAAAACATATCTGCCTCCATGCTTGTTTATGTTTTGCAGCGCGGCGCATACATGGGCATGCCATAAAGTGCATTATGATTGCTGCCATAAAACTCCTAACCGTGGCGTAAACGATGGAGCTTTATATTTGACGGTAGACATTTTCTATCGTCCAGATGAAATATTTCGTCATATCGCCCAGCCCTTGTTACCTAAACCACTAGAATTTAGCATGAGACTGTGTTTAATATATGGTGCATATTAGGGGTGTGTCACGAGGTGAGACAAGATTTTTATAAGATTTTCAAGAATATTTAAAATACCAAATTTATGCATTTTTTGTCTTTCCTGTCTCCTTCCTCGTGACTGTCTGTCTCTGAAGGATCCTGTAAAGCAGAGGGTCTTAATAGGCGGCCCACATCTTTCCGCCCCATGAGCCACATATTGTGGCCTCAAGTAAAAATTCTTTCACTATTTCCATGTTTCCATACCGAGGCGGCTGGTGTTTTGAGCAGCATGTTAATATGATGATGACGCTCTGCAGCGTCAGCAGCTAGTTTAAGTTTCATTTTTGAAAAAAAGCGTTGCTTTCAAAGCGATTCTCCAAAGGTTTACTTTTGTGCCGATAATGCCCATTGGTTAATCCGGCCATGAGCGCTTGTGAGATAGCTGTTACTTCAAACGAGAAATATCGGGATGTTTTTTTATCGCCAGATCTTGTTACACTCCTAGTGTTAATGCATCTGCAGCAGCATGTACAATAGCATAGTAATTCAGGTGTTGTTCGGTTCAAACAGAATTAACACATGGTCTCATGCAAATTTGTAGTGGTTTACAAAGAGGTAATATATTGATCTAATGCATCAGAACGATGATTTGTGAAGGAGTTGTTTTAAATACCCAAAAATGAGCTATTAGCGTGCCACTGTTGGGCAGCAGTGTCTCTGTTGATCAAACTGTTGCTTCATTCAGAGGATTTCTACCAGTTTCTCAAGACTTGCGTTACTTTGAGTGACATCGCCAGTGGGTGTGGCCCTTATTGTAGATAAATAACTGATGGAACACCACTTCAGAATGACCCAAACATCTTTTGAAGTGTTGGTAGTGATATTCTACAGGGAAAAGTGTGATTATAGGGAGTTCAACCAGAAAGTGTCCTAATATATCACCAGTCCTGCTTCAAAGTCAGCGTTTGACCAGGACAAAGTGGTCAGAGCTGAGAACCTATGAACCTTCTCTCTGCTGTCACTGGCCATGAGTTCCACCCTGCTGCAGAGCACTGACTCATCAGGAACTCACTGAAGATGATCTTGTGTCAAAATGACTTTGTAGAGTTTTGTTTGAGCAACTTATTACAACGAATCACCTTCAGCCCGGGCTACTTACAGAGTCACTGATTAACGTGGTGTAATAAAACTGTTCCACAGAAACCTGCTCACCCAGTTGGCTCCTCTCTGTGCCTCAGACAGACAGAACAAGTTAGCTTGGTGTCTCAGAGTTTCCACAACTTCAGCTTTAGAGTTGTTTTATAATATGATGCTTCAGTTGATCAAAAACATTTTATGGTGGAGATTGAGGACAAAATGTTTGCCAAAAACAAATATTTCCTGACTAATTTCTGTTTTTTATTTGACAATAAAATTTCATTCATGCTGTCTGTAACAGAGTGCAGCTTTATTGATTTTATCATTTTGTTTTCATCGTGTTGCTACTTCCTGGACTGTTTTTCTTCTCTCAGAGGAAATTCTTACTTCTGATCTGCAGCAGAAGTTGAAACTCGGACGTCAGCACACGACAAACAGAAGTCCTCGTCTACATTCCTCAGCTCTGACGCTTTTGGTCATTAACGTGCTTCTTGACAGTGGGGGGTGCTGGCTGGGATCCCATGAGGCTTTGAGGCTCATTGAATACTTGACCATATATGGTCACAACCAGTGGTGATAGCTTGAAGTTGACACAAGCATTGTTTAGCCCAGACAACATGAAACACAATCCAGATGTTCAAGTGAAGGGATCAAAGTTGTGTTTTTTATTAAGAAATGGTTGTAAATATTTAAATGAAATAATATCTGCTGGGATCACAGAACATATGAGCCACCGTAGAGGCATTTCAAGGATCTGTGCAAAGGTTTTTTAGTTGTGATTATTTTTGTGCACCTTTCAGTTCAGAGCCAGTGGTGTTTACACAGGGCCTGGATGTATATGATGACTACAAAGAGAGATTTCTGTTTTCAAATCAAATCAGAGAGCCTTTTATTCACTCTGGTCAGAACATACAGGTGAATTGAAATGCTGTTCCTCTCCGCTTCGTAGTACAGGTGTAAAATAAAAAGTTTTAAAAAGATAAAACGTGTAAACATGAAAAATACCGTATTGACCAGACTATAGGATGACCCCGATTATAAGACGACCCCCCCCCCCCCCCCCCCCCCCCC
>SSNR01000232.1:640401-659658 GCA_006937965.1 Callopanchax toddi
CCCCCCCCCCCCCCCCCCCTTTCCAAGACTGGTCTTCAGAAAAAAGACTAAATTCACTTTTTAAAGAAACTATTTTTATTGGAATTTTGAGAAAGTCATTGAAATAATACTGTAATGGACTGGTTATAGTGGTTATGTTCTGTGTTGTGTTCTGAGATTATGTTTGGAGGTTTTGTGAGTTACTGTGTTTGTTTTGTGTGAATAGAGCAGTTCTATGAGTCTGAGAGCTGCCGGTGAGCGGTTGCTGTGGAGACGGGGCAGGGTGTGTGTGTGTGTTTGCCTGTTACTCACAGACACAGACATCCCCTGCATCGCTGTGCTGCTCAGTCACTCTGTGGTCCCGTCTCCTCCCAAAGAACATCATCACCATGATGCACCATCTTCAGACATTTTACTCCATAACTCCATATTTCCTGTCCGTCTGACAGCTATTTGATGCCTCTGCTGCATTGACCACCATCATCCTAAAACTGGCATCGAAACTCTGCCTCAGTTGTCTGTTAACTCGCCACTTTTAATCCAGTCTGCTCCGGTTGGCATCAGCTTTACAAAACGCTGGCGCCCTCTGTTGTTGCATTTGTGTAATGACCTCAAACAACTAGACCCTGATTATAAGACGACCCCACATTTTCACATTATTTTCAATGAAAGAACCTTGTCTTATATTCAGGTCAATACGGTATTATAAGAAATTAGAGGAAAAAATGAGAAGCAATGTCGTGTTGTGGGTTAGCCCTCATCAACAGTCTGGGAACGTTCCTCATTCAGGACCATAGAACTGTATGGGTGCTGCAAAGGGACAAAAAGGACCCGATAAACCATATAAAACTTTGCATTTCACTATTCTATCAGTATTATGAATGTTAGAGAATATATGTTTGATATTTTTTATTATATTTTTTATATAGCTTCAGCTCTGACCCATAAAATGAGCTTCTAATCATAAAGTGAATGCCTTTATACTGAGCTGTAGTCATTGACTGCTGCCCATGTAGTCACATGTTGAACTGTTGACTTCCTTACTAAGTGACATAAAAACCTGTAAGAGATGTGATGTCATCCTCATGTTTCCATTTGCAGGTTGAACTCTAATAAAGTCACTAACCTCCTCTGTGTTCGTTTTCTTTTCCAGATGACCCTCGGCCACGAGTTTGGAGCTGGAGCAGCTTGTTTGAAATGCAAGGACAAGTGTGAGGGCTTTGAGCTGCATTTCTGGAGGTCTGCACATTTTCTTCTCTTCATTTTAAAATTCACTGTGAAAATGCATTTATTTATTAATTTAGTTTTTACATCCAGTTTCTGCATTAGGGCCAAAATACTAGTTTAAGACTGAATCAAAAGCATGTTTATCTTGATGAATGCATCAAACCTACAGGGATGATATTTATCAGTTAGTTTTTAAGAAAACGTGTCTGTTTATAAATCAGGACAGAAGAAACTGTTGTTCATTGAGCACTTCTAGAAATAATAAAAGGGGGGCGGAGGGGGGCGGAGGGGGGTGGCCACCGTGGAGCAGTGGCAAGAGAGATCACCTCCAATGTCAGAGAGCGTGGGCTCAAACCCCGGCCTGGGGCCCACCGAACCCCCCAACAACCGCCCCCCGGGAGCCACCCCGAAACGGCAGCCCACTGCCCCCCACACAATGAGGATGGGTCAAATGCAGAGATGAATTTCCCCAAGAGGATTAATAAAGGATAAATTAAAAGAAAAAGCTTCATTATTTGACCCAGTCTGGTCTTTTTCCTCTTTGTTTAGTTGAAATGTTCTTCAGACCTGCCAACCTGTACGCATTTTGCATAGCAAGTACACAATTTGACATCTAAATACGCTGGTAGGACTCGCCCCTCTAAACTACCCAAAAAGCTGCGGACATGTGAGTTCTGTGGCAAATGTGCACGTGCTCATGTCTGACAACATGATGCAGCAGCGGGTGAAGCAGTTTCAGCCAATCACTGTAGAAAAGCGGAAAATAACGATTCTACCGAGCTGTCCGGTTCTGTCCGGAGTCGGACTGAAATCCATGCATTGGAACTCAGTCTAGAGCGCGTGTGGCCGAGTCGCGCGCTCACGGCAACTACGGCCTGTTTAGACATATGAGAGCAGCGCTCGGGAAACTAAAGCGAACTGAGAAAAAGTTTTGTGATAAAGAGTCGCTCTAAGACTAGAATTCAGAATTCTTCAAATCAGAAATTGGAGAGTTCGCTCTCTTGTGCACCAAGCATAGGACGATGCCTGCTGCGTAACAGGAAGCTGCAGGAGGAGGAGACAGGTGGAGGGAAACTAATGAGGAGGGAGCTTGTGCACAGAGATATGTGTATAGATTTTAATATACTGTATATAGATATGATAGATTATTATGAAGATGGATGGATGGGTTAATATACAGATGAATTGATGGATTTCTATCATATATCTTTACATGTATCCATCACATCACCTTCCACTGGATGTGGAATGAGCTCATTGAGTGTCATGAGCTACATTTAGATGGTCAAATCCATATTTACAGTTATTTTGATGAGAGTAACTTAAAAGAACCGCTGGTTTAGGAGCTGTTGATTGGCTGGTATTAAAAGGAGTTTATCGACATTTGATGACCACCTTTTTTTTTTTTTTTTTTTACGAATATCGGCCGATTTTGATCGGTGGCTGATTGATCAGAACGTCCCTAGAGCCAACCATTTATTTCTGTTTCCACCGTGTTTTGCGATGTTCGTATGACACAGGCTGATAGCTTGATGATGATAAGTTGTGCAGTCCTACTGCTGGTAATAATTATGATGGTAAATAAACGGGAAACTAATAATGGTGTGAGGGTTTCTGAAATAAAGTTGCATGATCTGCTGTGAACATTTTGAGATGACAGTTGTTTTAAAACAACAGCAACTCACTTTGGTCTTGGCTGCTCTCAGCCCTGTAGGGCAGTGGTCCCCACTGGCAGTGCAGGCCCTCCCCTGTGTTTCCTGACTTTGTTTATTTATCCCCTACCCATGTGTGTCCGCCCCCCACTAGTTTCCCTGACTTTCTGTTTATTTCTGACTGAGTTATTGTGCATGTGGTCATGCCCTGTCCTTTAACTGTAACATTTAAACACAATGCACATTTGGTTTGGGCCAGGGATTGAACCCACACACTCCTACATTGGAGTCAGTGTCACTAGTAACCACTAGACTACAGTGTCTGATAGGAAAGTACTGAAGTTACAATGGTTATAACGTTTCTTTTTCAGCCTTTCAAGGTTCACATATTGAGAAGACTGAGTTACAAATATGAAAAACTACTGCTTTTACAGTAGCAAGATGATTGTATTTGTACAGTTTAAACATCACCAGCTGTCTGCCTTTAAAATCAGGTTCTATGTGCCTTTTTACTTTGAGCACCAGACACCACAGTGTTTATGATAGGAACTATTTTTACATTTTACACAAACACATTTCAGAATGTGTCAAAAAAAAAAAAGTAAAATTTAAGAGATCTCAATAACGTTTCTCTAGTTACTAGAGTCTAGTAGGACGTTTCTAAGTAACCTGACTACATGACAAATAAACGGCTAGGTGTTATTCCTCATCATGCCTCAACATATACAGGCTGAAGCATGCTTGTAACCATAAATGATGTCAGATTCTGACTACAAACATGAAGGTGGCTGTGTTGAGGCACGTAGGGAGTGCTGAGAGTTGAACCAAACACTCAGGCTCTTGTGTCAGTGCACAGTTCTAAACGCATCTGTCATTTTCTTCTCCAGAAAAATTTGTCGAAACTGTAAATGTGGCCTCGCAGAACACGATGTGGCGATGAACTCGGAGGAGAACAAGAAGGTTGGCAAGCTATTCGAAGACACCAAGTACACGGGCCTCATCGCCAAACTGAAGACAGATGGCATCCCTGGTTACCAGGGCAACATGATGACCATCACTCTGCCCAGCCCCACCACTGCTTACACTGTGCCCCCCAGTGCCTCAGCTACTGCCATCCTCCCCTCTGCCACAGCAGGTTCTGGTCAACCTGCTGGAGCCTCTGCAGGTTCTGGTCAACCTGCTGGAGCCTCTGCAGGTTTTGTTCAACCTGCTGGAGCCTCTGCAGGTTTTGTTCAACCTGCTGGAGCCTCTGCAGGTTTTGTTCAACCTGCTGGAGCCTCTGCAGGTTCTGGTCAACCTGCTGGAGCCTCTGCAGGTTCAGCTCCCATCGGTCCTCAGGTACACCATCAGGGTCGGGCTCATCCTGCACCAGTCATTCCTGTCAAGGTCGACAAGTTCCCAGTACCTGTCAGTGCCACATCAGCCAGTGTGGTACCAGTTCCCAAAGACATGCCAATGAAATCAGTCACCTATGAGTGGGCACCTCCAGTTCCAAACAAATACCTGGTAAGAGTTTGAAGCTGAAATAATATGTTTGTCAATCGGTGAAGGTTCTCAGTCATCCAGGTCGTGGTAATCCAAAACAGGTTTTAAATGAAGGCAACTGACAAACTGAGGAGCAAAGCGCCTCAGATGAGAAGTGAAACGTCTTCAAAGAACCAAAGAAGTCCAGTTGCCTTTATTTAAAACCTTCTTTGGATGTTTGTCTATTCAAAACAGTGTCACTTAAAGCCACAGCTTCAAAGAATCTTAAGAACACATTTTAAGAAAAGTGTTGAAATTTCATGAAAAGAATCTGAAAATTCAATCAGAGAATTAGACAGGACCACTAACGTTGTCACCTGTTTGTAGGTGGGACTCATTCTATTGAACTTCTCAGAGTAGTTGTTATTCCGTTAACAGAATATTTTCCATCATTGACCATTTTTTTAACCATGATTGAAATATCTAATGACCATCTGTCATTTTGACAAATTGCAATTCACACTCCTGACCACTTGGTGGTGAGTGAGCAGATGAACTAGTTCATTTCTGGTTGCATGATGTAGCTCAGACAGCAGCCGGTTTCAGTAATGTCCATGTAGTTCTCTACCACAGCTCTGGTCCTTGGTCCAGGGGGAGGGGGCTTGTCCGGGCCTCAGCGTGAGCTTGAACACGCCCCCTGCCCCTGATGGGTAAAAGCAGATTTTGACTAGATTTTTTTAACCTGGCAGTCAACATGACGGACAACAAAAAGTCTCTGGTACAGGCCCTCGAGGGCTGGGGTTGGTGATCACTAGGCTACGCTCTCAATTACGAACCAGCTTTTGTAATTTTCCCTTTACCTGATCTCATGGGAAAAGTTAACATTAAAAAAAAGTATGTTCTGACAGGTTTGACTACAGTTCTTCCATGTGTGAAGACATTTTAATATCTAGAACTGTAATCACTCACAGTTCTTCCTTCATAAAGACTAAAAGCCAAGTTTGAGCTTGAATACCAGAGAGGTGAGGTGATGTGTTTCAGCCTGTTAGGAGCTCTTGTGTTATTGCTGCAGGAGGTTGTTAGGTAGGAGCTTTGAAATAAAGTGAGTTTTCACTAATCAGGTTTTTATCATCCGACAAACCAAACAAAGCATGTCCAGATCAAATGTTTAGGCCCATACCAGTCCATGACATTTAAATAAGACGTCTGTTAATACTGTTTTATATACATTTTATTTATCTATAGTGTTATTGTTTTGTTTTTATAGCACTTATTTGTAGACTACAACCAATAAGAACATTACAGTTATTAAAATCAATGCATGTGAGTTTCTGTAGAGGATCACAGTGCAGGGAGACAGTTTATCTACATGGATCAAAGGATTTGTCTCAGTATTCTTGGAAAAAGATCTCTTACTTTAACCAGTGTAGTTTAAAACAGCAGCTGCTGCTTGTGGACGATCTGTTGGTCTCTGATCCATTTGTTAGAGCAGGAAGACCAGGCTTTATACAAGTATTTAATACATCACTGATTCTTCATCTTCTCTCACTTACAAAGAATGGAGAGGTCTGTAATGATCATCATAGGTTCACGTCAGCTGTGAAAAACAGAATCTAAAAATAATTTCCAGAAAACCACCTTAATGATTTTTAATTAATTTGCATTTGCTGAAATGAGCGAGCCTTCAGAGCACACTGCTCTGAAAGTTAAAGCCAGCCTGTCATCGTGTAAACACATGCTCCATACTGCCGCGCTGCAATGGAAACAGGGTTTTAGTGACAGGATTACATCTTAGGGGTCACAATATGTGACTCACAGGCCGGATCCACCTATAGAGTACCTATGCCATGGAGAGTGGGTCAACAATAGAGATCAGCAGCTGAGTGTCACATACAGGTCAATTATAAAAGCCTTGATCAAAACCCTGATCTGATCCTTGAGGTTTGATGTCACTGACCAATTATTCTATATTTATAGTCCAAGAAATATTTCCTTAGCCTGGAATTAGCTGGAAGTGGAAAAACTCTGCCACACATTCCATTTAAGCTGCAACAAAAACTTTTTATTTCATGACCTCATCAGTGGGACGGCCTGCTGCTTTTGCTATCTTATACAATTTAATGTGTGTACATTAATAAAAAGGGAAGCAAACTAAATATAAAACCTTAAAGCAGCACTCAGCAGGTTGGTAAACAAGCTAGGTATCGCTAGCTATTTTACAGAAACACGTCTCAGAGCTCTCACCCCTCCCATCAGGTATAATCCGTAGGCCAGCCTTCCCCCAGACATGGGACCGTACATTGCCACGGTTACAATAGAGACCAAAACTCCAGCTGTTGAAACGTTCCCCCAGGTTTTTCTTCTTTCTACCTCCAAACGTTTTTAGGTTTCTGCTAGCTGAAAAGGTGTTTTTCTTTTTGGAACTCTGGTATTTTTTCAGCCAGCTGTTTCTGGGGTGTTCTGCTGAAAAATGCACCAGGACGCATTAATGGCGGATCCAAGCAGTGCGGAAGTGCGACGCTTCAGCGAGACAGCCTGATTGTCCAATCGTATCGTTCAGTCCAAACGATAGGATTGGCTGAAGTTTTTAGAGAACTGCAGAACAACTACTTTATTGATTTCTTTCAGGGGTTTTTTAATCGCCACAATATATTTATAGCTATACTATGTTAGAACTTTGTGAAGAGGCATAAAATAAACGTTAAAAGCTACATTGTTTACCAAATTAACGAGTGCGGCTTTAATATCAAAGGATCTGTTTGTATGAATGAATTGTCTGTTCAGGCATGACTCAGCTGTTTGTTTAATGTATAAATTCCTCAAGTGGCACTGAGTCAACTTCAGAGTTAAAAACATTTTTAAAGAAACGGCTTCTCTATTCAAACACTCATCCATCATCACTGTAACACTATAAAATAATAATATAAAATATAAAATAATTTTTTAAAATAAATAAAGTAGTGACATCTGATAGACATTTTATGAAGACAAAAGGATTGTTTGCTTAATGTCTTAATTTTAACAAAAATACTGAGGAGTAAAGTACTTGTGATTTTTAAACTTAAAGAGCAAATTCAAAGTTCTTTTTTTTTTTCTGATAAAATTCTGTCCAAAAATACTATTTGAAATGTTTATTGAGGGTATTTTGTTTTACAATACATTTTTAAACCATTTTTCTAGTCAAAAGTGCCCCTTTTTGCAAAGCTTCTAAAAACGCTTTTTTTTTTCATATTTGGACCTGTGACATCACCAGAGGGAGCTCCCAGCTAGGTGGCGCTGCTTACAGTGTTGTCAGATGCAGATAAATAAAGTATTTGTAGGATAATTTAACACTCTGTACGATTATTAATCCCATAAATCTGATCATTTGAGCCCTTTGTTGTGTGGAGTTTGTGTAACAGATGCTTGTTTTAATCATTGTGTAGATTTTTTAAAGCTAAACTACTTTAACATCTCAGACTGGCACCGCTCTAGTCTGCCAGCTGCCTGCTCGCTGTCGGCGATGAGTTGTTAGTTTTAGGTTAGAGCGCTCTTTAATCGAGTCGGTGTGAATTCATTTTAATAAAAAATGCTAAATTATTATGTTTGTGAATGCCAATCGCCAGTATGTCAGGACACTGAGTCAACAACGGGACGGCTTCCTTACCGGTACGGTGACTTCTGTTTGGAGACGAAAAACTCCGGCGGTCCTGGTCTAGTCCAGGACTGGATGTGATGGAGTCCCACATACCGACGAAAAACATTCAGTGTGACTCTAAACAGGCGCCGTTACTTCGATCCATTCACCGGAACCGCTGTTAGCACTCAGCAGCTAACAGGAGCTAACGGGGAGATTTGAGTCTCGTTTCCATGCCAGGTTTGGTACGGTTCGTGGTGGGTCGTAGTTCGGTACCGATCCGCGATTTCATGAGAGCATTTCCTTCAGGTGTCTGACCCTCACCTGGCTGGCGGGGTACAGTAAATCCATACCGCGATGCTCTCCAGAGGGGCTTCCCGTTCCCAGCGGCTCCCAAGAGGGGCTTCCCGGCGGGGTTTCCAGCCCGACCCGACACTGTTTCGGTCAGCCTCGAACCGTTTAGCTGCATCCTGTGAAACTTTTTATAAACTCTTTCATTTCTTAACAATCCACCTGAACGCAGCTCAATGTTTGGAGCTCTGATGATCAAAAAACTGGTGCTAAACGCTGGTATTTTATCCAGACCCAAGTGAGGAGGTGGGTCACGGTCTACAGCTGGACCGACAGGGTACAGCCTTACAGGACTGATTGTTTTTATCTTTTTTTTTTTTTTTTAATCTTAATAAAATAACTTCTCACTATAGTAATAAAGTAATAAAATAACGGCACTCTAGGGGTTTGTTTTGCTCGTCACAAGTAGTGATAAGTGGATCAGTTTTCTATATAGAGAACGAACGGTCTCCCTGAACTGTCGTCACTTCCGGTTTGGTGACAAAATTGACAATTCTCACAAAAACGAATCCAAGAGCCTAAATAAGCTGAATTTGTGTAAAATTTTATTCAGAAAAAGTTTCTATTATATTTCTCTAAACATTTGTTTAAGGGAGTGTCTAACATAAAATATGCTCTTTAAAATTTTTATTTTTTTTATTAGAGACTTTTTTGGGCCCCCTAAAAGTCGTGGGCCCTTAGAATCTTCCTAACCTTCCCCCCCTTTACGGCGCCCCTGCATCAAACACACAAAAACAACAACACCGAATCTAGTATATACAATAATGTTTTTGTAATAATACAAAGACCCCAGAACTCTACGAATTAGTTCTTTTTAGATTACTAAGAAATACAGAATATTTTCTTTATTAGGATGAAGAATATACATAATGTCAGTGTTCAGAGAGCTGTTTAGTAACCAGATATCTCTTTAAGAGATTTGAATTGATATTGGTTATCTTCCTTAAAGTGCCCATGTCATGGTTTTCAGTGTTTTCTGACTTATCTATCATGTTGAAACATTGAGTTCTCACCTTAAACCTGCCAGAAAGAGCAAAAAACGGCGTCCATCTGTCTCCTAGTACAGCCAGTGAGAAGCTCTTCCAGATTTCAGACCCAGGTTTCAAACAGTTTTTTTCACTCCAGCCCGCTATGAGGTCATAGTGATCCAGACTTGCTTATATGGTAAATTCTCCTCCCACATGCACATTCACGACACCTGGAGCGAGGAGAACGCCAGTGTTGCTGCCGCCATTGCCCATAGACCGTGTAGTGTTTAGTTTCAGTTTCGTTTCTCTTTCACGCGACGGCACTGCCCCCTACTGCAGCAGAAGTGTCAGGCTGCCAAATAAGGAGAAACCCAGCAGAACTGGAAGGCGGCGCATTCTTCTGATCTCTGAGTTGCTTGTTAGGAAATAATTACAGCGTATTTTGAGTTATAATGTTGCAACGCTAATCTAGAGGCATCAAAGATTACACCTGTTTAATATAAATTGATTTAAAAATGGAGACATGGGCACTTTAATACGTAATATAACCAGGCAATGTGTTCCATGTAACCACTGACCTGTACATCACCATTCTTTTAGCGTTCTCTGATTGTGCTCTTGGCAGAATAAACCTACCCTCACTAGCATGCCTAGTTTCATAGGTATGCTCATCAGAACTAAAACTGAGCTTTTGATGTAGTACTACTGTAGTAGTTGATGTGTAATCTGAAGTGGGATGACTCTGTTTGCCCAACAATTTAAATAAAAACCTCGTTCTGTACCTTCT
This sequence comes from Callopanchax toddi, assembly GCA_006937965.1. Lineage (NCBI taxonomy): Eukaryota > Metazoa > Chordata > Actinopteri > Cyprinodontiformes > Nothobranchiidae > Callopanchax > Callopanchax toddi. Next base: position 650,446 of record SSNR01000232.1, read on the forward strand.
AATAGATTGTTGTTGGAGAGCAGGCATTTACACAACTGTAGATCTGCAGCAGCTGTGGTCTCTGTTTAGTCTGATTCAGTATCTGAAGGACAACCTGGTGTTTTGGTTTCTTTTCAGTAGAAGGAACAACTAATTCCCTGTGCTTCCCTTCTGATTGGTCCTGAACAAAGCGTGGTCCTCCTCCAGAATATTTCATGTTTGAACTTTATTTGTATAAGGACTTGTCTTTTCCCATCAGGCTGTGCGTTACATTGAGCTGCTCCCACCTGAGAAGCGTCCCGTTAGCGGTACTGAGGGAGCCGTTTATCGTCGGCAGCAGATGGCTCGTCAGCTGCCTGAACACGACCAGGATCCGTCCAAGTGCCACGAGCTGAGCCCAGCTGAGGTTAAGCAGATGCAGCAGTTTGTTCGTAAATACAAAGATGAGGCCCTGGGGGTCGGTGATGTCCTACTGCCTGAGGATATGGCTCAGGTTCAGGCGGGAAGGCAAACTGGAGCTGGAGCTGGAGCTGGAGCTGGAGCTGGAGCTGGAGCTGGTGGGACTGGAAATATACCAGGCGTTGGAATTGGTGGAGCTGCAGGTACAGGTGGTTCTGGCCCAGGGGCTGGGGTTGGTGCTGCTAATGGATTTAGATCTGCAGGAGGGGGAGCTGGAGCTGCTGGAGCATTATCAGGTTCTGGATCAGGACCAGGACCAGCTGGAGGGGCCATGGGTACTGCTGCTGCTGCTGGGACCATGAGTGCTGGACTTCCACTGAAGAACTTTGTAAGAATTCATGTTTTTATTTTGTTCTCTCCTCAGCATGAACCCAACTCATCCAAACGAAATGTACAGAATCCGTTTTATGGACTAAAGTCATGGTCTCTATGGTTTATAAAAAGTTTGTCACAAAGTAGAAAATCATGTAAAGCTTTGTACTAAGGTTTAACATTTGTTTTATCTTTATTTTTAGTTTTGTTTCTAAAAACTCTTCATGTGGTCAAAGTAAGCTTCAACCAAAACACAGACAGAACTAAAGTCAATTTATAGTAATAATCAATACTAATAATGAATTAATAGTTTCTAAAAAATAAAAAGCAAATCATTCTAATAGTATCATCTTTTTCTAGCACTGGTAAAACTTTACCAGAACATATCTGTAGATCCGAGGGTAACAGTTCTGAGAATGACACAAATATGAGTTATCATGAAGTCTGCTGACTCAGCGTTTATGATGGCTGTTTGAATAAACTCCACAATGTTCTGAGGAGTGATCAGATGGAGAGCAACAGTTGTGAAGTCCCTCTTTGACATGACAATGAACTTTAAACCCAGAAAACACCTTTTGGCTTTATTTGTGAAGAAGCAGCAGAGCAGAGCTGTTCAGGAACATCAGCAGTGAGTTCATCTGCTGATCAGTGAGGAGAAGACTTTATGAGGAGGACCTGGTGTCAAGAAGGGCAGCAAAGAAGCCACTTCTCTCCTAGAAAACCATCAGGGACAGACTGGTGTTCTGCTAGTGGTCCAGGGACTGGACTGCTGAGGATTGAGGGAAAGTATTTTTTACTGATTGTTTGGGGGAACTGGAAAAATGATTGTCTCGAGAAGAAAACACGAGGCTCCCATCAGTCCAGTGTCCTACCAACAGTAAAACATCCTGAGTCCATTCAAATGTGGAACTGATTCTCAGAGAGCGGTCTCACTCAGGTTAGCCTCAGAACAGACACGAATAAAGACTAGGACCTAAACATCCTCCCAGAGGAACTCCTCCAACTATCCAACAACAGTTCAGTGATGAATTATGTATTTTCCAGCTTGATGGAGCCATGAGACTAAAGACAGAACTACTTGTGGGTTCATGTCCAGGAAACTCCTCAGACTCTAATCCCAGTGAGATCTGGTCAACTCTAAAGAGGCAGGTAGACAAACAAAAAGCACAAAATTAAACAAAATCCAAGAGTTGATGATGAAATTTAGGCAGTCAGAAGCTGATTGTCACATCAGGGTGAACTGCAGGGGTCTTGAAAAAGAAGACCAACACTGCAAATACACTGAAAGTGTGTAAAGTACTCTAACTTTAATAAATATGAATTAATTTATGAGTGAAATCTGAAGGTTTTAAGATTGTTTTAAATAAAATATAGTAAATAATTCAAATGAGAGATTTCCCTCCACTGGACAGTGTCATTCTGAGATAGGCCACTAGGTAGAGCCATCAGACCAGCTGCTGAGTCTATTCGTGTTCAGACTGGGAACATCATGCACTGTGAATTCATTCCTCTGGTTTGATTTCTTGCCTCTGTTTTAAAGAACAAAAACAGGAAACTGCAGTTGTTATAGGCCTGAGTGTCACTACTGTTAGTGGTAAAAGTTAAGAATGATTTGTCAGATCTAACAACATGAGAACGTACCAACAAGGCTGGTATTTTTATTTTGTGTGTAAATCTGTTGATAATCATGGTTCAGATAGTTGTTCAGGATGAAGCTGTTAGAGTTTTAAACTGTCACACATCAGTACTACTTCATAGTACTGAAGACCTCCTGACTGTTGAGGGTTTTAATGGAGTACATCACCACACCAACCTGTAGTTCTTCTTCTCCTTTTAGTCATGCCATCACTGTAAGAAGCCCATGAAGGTCGGTGAGCCGGCCGTCTACGCTGAGCGGGCCGGCTACGACAAACTCTGGCACCCAGCATGCTTTGTGTGCTGCACCTGTAACGAGCTGCTGGTGGACATGATCTACTTCTGGAAGAAAGACAACATGTACTGTGGACGCCACTACGGAGACAGCGAGAAGCCCCGGTGTTCAGGCTGTGATGAGGTGATGGGACTTTTAAGTGTCTTTAGAGGTTTAGGTTTCGCTTTAGGAAGTGGTTCTGATGTGCGTCTGTCCACAGCTGATCTTCAGTAACGAGTACACCCAAGCTGAGGGACAGAACTGGCATCTGAAGCATTTCTGCTGCTTTGATTGTGACTGCATCCTGGCTGGAGAGACGTACGTCATGGAGAACGACAAGCCTGTCTGCAAACCCTGCTACATGAAAAACTACGCTGTGGTGAGACTGCTTACATTGATTAGGTTAAACGAATGGTTTCATTTGAGTTCTGAATATAAAGAAATGTAACAAAGCTACAGATTCTACTAGCTGTAAAACGAGGCAGGTGCTGGAATAAACCCAACTCACCTCCTGCTGGTTTTTACTTCCAGATGTCACAGAATTCCAGTTCCAGTTTGACGTGTTTCTGCGGTACTTATTATCTAACCTGCTGTATCTGATCAGTCCTGTAGCATTTGCACAGAAACACTCTTGACAATCACCCAAACTTCCCTAAGGCTCATTTTGTTCCACACTAAAACACTTTAGGACAGATTTGTGTCTAGAGATCAGAACTATTTGAGCTGCTGCTGCAAACACACACAGAGAAAAGACCAAACTGTGGACGTGCTCCGTAACATGTGTATGTCCCCAGTAGTCGTAGCTTATTAATGTAGTTCAACAACAGAGTGTTGACGCCACATCAAACAGCTCATTATAACTCCATTCTGGTGGAAATGATTCATTCACCATGTTCGTCCTAATGAGACCGTATCCTAGGGATCACTTTATGATTTAGGATGATTTCCTGTTTATGTTTATATAATGACCTAGTACTTCAGATCTGTATGAGGACTTACCTCAGTCTTGGGGCTGAAGGCATGTGGGACAGCAGCTGTGGGGACTCTGATAGTTAATTCTGTTACTTGGTCATATTTGTTTTTGCCGTAGCCTAAAGTCACTCCTCATCCATCCAAAGTGAGTCAGACGTGCTGTTTGGTGTGTTGACCTGACGGAGGTCGTGTCCATTAAAGTTTTAGTCTGGAACTTTGATCACTTTTTATACATGGTTTATATTAAAAAGATATAGTAATGTGTACATTTGGAGAGTTATTACTATAATAATAATAATTATTATTATTATTGTATACTGTTATACTGTATACTGTTGTATACTGTTATTGTATATTGTATATTATTGTATACTGTTATTATTATTAGTAGTAGTTGTAGTATCATTATTATAAATATTATTGTTATTGTTATTATCATTATTATTTTGGTTATTATTATTATTACCATTATTACTATCAATATTGTTGTTGTTGTTGTTGCTGCTATTATTATTTTTGCCTCGCCTGGCCTTCCTCCGCTTATCCGGGTCACGGGGGCAGCATCTCAAGTCGACCATCCCAGGCCATCCTCTCCCCGGCCAGGTCCACCAGCTCCTCAGCTGGGACGCCCAGGTGTTCCCAGGCCAACCTGAAGATATATTTTCGCCAACTTGTCCTGGGTCGACCCGGGGGCCTCCTGCCAGCCTGAAACACCTCCCGAGGGAGGCGTCCAGGAGACATCCTGACCAGATGCCTGAACCACCTCAACTGACTCCTCTCGATATGGAGGAGCAGCGGTTCTACTCCGAGTCCCTCCCGGATGTCCGAGCTCCTCACTCTATCTCTAAGGCTGAGCCCGGCCACCCTGTGCAAGAAACTCTTTTCGGCCATTTGTATCCGCAATCTCGTTCTTTTGGTCTGATTGGTTTGGTTTCTGATGTTTTAGGTCAAAATATTCATACAGGATATGAACTTAAGAAATATTATTTTAAAATCAGGACCTGAATGGTTTCCATGATTATTCTGGAAGTGTTTAGGACAGCTCCACCATACCTGCTTTGACTTGTGATTTTTCTTCATATTTTAATTTTAACAGATGTGAACAGATGTATGCGTACATGTGAAATATAATTTATTTGATGATTTTTTATTTCTCTCTCTCCTCAGAAATGTGCTTCCTGTCAGAAGCCAGTGGAGCCCGAGGCTCAGAGAGTTTCCTACGGCGATCACCACTGGCACGCTGAGCCGGACTGCTTCAAGTGCTCCGGCTGCACCAAGTGCCTGATGGGACAGCGCTTCATGGCTGTGAAAAACTTCCTGTTCTGCTCTGTGGAGTGCAAGAAAAAAATCCTAACCTAGAGAGCCAAATAGGCTCCTTCAGCATTACTGTGACCAATCAGGAAATCAGGGCTGCTTCTATTCTAACCAATCAGAGGAGAGGAAACCAACACTGGGCAGAAACGTTCCCATGCCTGATACCACTGATGTACACACCCAGTCTCCAGGGAGGCTGTTTGTAGAGGAGCACAGTATTAGTCAGGTTTCAGAGACCCACAATAACTTTGTTGTATTAATTAAACCTTCAGGCTTTAAGATGCTGTTTAGCTTTCGCTCTAGTATATAAAACCAGTTTATAAAGGAGAAGTCGATTATACCATGATAATCTGATCTAACTACTGCCTTAACTTAATTTAGTCTCACTGTCAGTTATACATTGTTCTAGTGTTCCTTCATTTTATATCATGAACTCTTAGGGTTTGAATTAACAGATAAAAACAAAGATTCAGAGCAGATTAACCATTCTACTGACGTCCAGCTCCAGTGGATTCCCTGATTCCACAGTGAACCACACCACATGAGGACAGAGCCCTCTAGTGGGCCGCGGCCATCTTTGGTAGCGGTGTTTACAGCAGCAGCCTGAGCTGACGCTGTAACAGGGGAACACTTTAACTCCTCAGCAACATGAAAACTCTAACTCCATCAGTCGTTTAGGTGAAGTTTTTCTGTGTAAAACCTTGTGTCATTACTATAGTACCTGTTGTGGAGAACATCCTGAGCAGCCTCTGTCCTTTAGGACTGATGAGTTAACTGCTAGTCTGAGTTTAAGTTACTCTGCCATCATTGTTGCATTCCAGTAAATACTCATATCCCTCCTGGACTCAACCATTAGATTCACCTGAAGTTCTACGGTTTGCTGCTGTAAATCACCTCTCACTTCCTGGTTAATCATGTGATGACCCTCATGAATGTAGGGGACTAAAGCTGGTTCAGGATGACACTCTGATTGTGGCTGCTCTGTCATCAGGTGTTTATACCTTTAAACAGGTCAGATAGCAACTCTAACCTTTATACACAAACACAGTCCAGATGAGCTAAACATTCCTTTAGAGCAGGACTCCGTGTCAGGAACAATGTTAAAAATGATTTTATGAAAACAGGAGACACGGAGTACCATGTGTCCTCTGAGTTCTGATCATAAAAACACGTCTTTACAAACACATTCATCTGATGCAGACTAAACTCCTGTAACAACGTCCCGTCCATAACACCAGAGCTGGCTTCATTAGACAGTCGGTTCTGTGACGTCTAGCAGAACAAACACCAGAGAGGTTTTGTGTTTTCAGTCATAATGTGGAAAGTTTTACACAATTCAAGGAAGCTCCATCTCTCAGGCGCTCATTGTCTTAAATGGCAGCCTGCTCAAAGGTACGCTGCTATTTCCCCCCTTTGAGCCACCTCTACCAGACCTGATGGAAACTAATTGCTCTGAGATCAACCAGTCACACTAACTCCACCCACCTCCTTCCAGCATCCTCCCTGCATCCTTTTCATTTTCAGTTTTTCAGATTCCTTTGGTTTCCAGTTGTGACGTGACATGGAAGGGTTTACAGTGTTGGTGTGAGAGGTGAAGCTTTCTGAAGGCGTGAGATGGTTTTTAGTAAACAGAGTGGGCTCTGAGCCTTTGTTGTCGTTGACATTTGCATGTGATTTGTTTTGTTCTCTGATGTTTTTGTGCTGCTCGTTGATGAGACTATTTGCATGGCGGCTCATTCTTTGCCTGAATTTGCATCCTGTTAATAATCAGTGAAACCAGCTCTGCTGAGATTTATCTGCTGCTGCCTGAAGTGGATTTTTATAAACTCAAATTTGAAGACTTAATCATTGAAGCAACGTTTTCATGAGGAAAATGTTCCTAGTCCAGTTTTTATTAGGCCTTCTGTTTCTAAAGAGTTCTTGGTGTGTAAGGGATGAAATCAGGAGATCGTTTGGAGGTTCCTGACTTTCCTTCAGCTCTAGTTAGTGTTGTGACGCCAGATGAGAGTCTCGTTCCTGATTGGATCATTTCCTCAGGGTTAGTGGTGTTTACTGCAGAAGTCATGGTCCTGTAACAAATCAAATGAACATGATGAGACGGTCATGTTTCTGGAGGATCTGTGTGCTTTGGAGCAGCTGCAGTTTTTACCACAGCTGGTCAGGAGCTACAGGAATGAATGAGGACAGCCTTTGTTGATGTTTTTGTTTACAAATATTTTGTATTAAATGCAACCAGTGCTCACATCTCTGATGACGTATGTCTAAATTCTGGACTGTTCCACCATCTTCAGTGAGTTTAGGAGAAGTTAAGTATTTGTATGAACCTGTAGAGATACTGAACAGTCCAACTAAGTGACTGGCTGTTCTATTGAATCTAAAAATCTTGTGGATTTAAAAAATATTTTCAGCCAATAAAACATTTAACTGAAGTGTTTTGGTCTTGTTTCTTTACTGGGTTCTAGTGCTGGAACATTTGGTGAAGTTTCAGTATGTTTTTTTGTTCTACAGGTTTTCGGATCGTCTCAAACAGGCCCAAAGGGCTTCAGCTACCGCTCTCCATATTTGGGCCTCGTATCTAACCGGAGAACTGTTCGGGTGCCAGAAGAATCGAAGAGGAGTTCCCAGATGCTCAGGGTGGTGTCAGATTAGTGTCAGTGAGATTGTTTTGGTTGAAATGATGAAAATGTGCTGGTGATTTATTTTAACACTCTATGTAAAGTAATGTTTGTATAGGTACAAAATACCCAGGTATTGTTTAAACACAGATTACTGTGGTAAATCCAAGGTGAAGTTGAGTGAAAATAAGTGATTATCATCACCTCCCTGTGATCTATTTATTATAGACCTGGTTTTATAGGTCCAATCTAACAGAAGTGTCAAGTTCACCTTCACAAGCTGTGTGAAGAATCACGTAGTGCTGTGATGTAAAAAGTATTTAAAGTATTATTTCTTCTAGTTTTGCTTTTTGTCACATAAATGTTTCAGATCAGTGAAGAAAGTTCAGAATTATTTCAATTCAGCCTCATTGGAGGTTTTCCAACATGAACGTCCTGTTTAAGGTCAAAGGTCAGACGTTCTCCTTCAGGATTTTCTGGTAGTTAGCAGAATTCATGGTTCCATCAGTTCCAGCCAGTGGTCCAGGTCCTGAAGACCAGACCATCACACTACCACCACCATGTCTGACTGATGATGATGATTTGATGAAATACAGAGTTGGTTTGACTCCAGGTGGAACGGGACACACACCTTCTGGTGGAACGGGACACACACCTTGAGGTGGAACGGGACACACACCTTCTGGTGGAACGGGACACACACCTTCAGGTGGAACGGGACACACACCTTCCAGGTGGAACGGGACACACTCCTTCTGGTGGAACGGGACACACACCTTCCAGGTGGAACGGGACACACACCTTCAGGTGGAACGGGACACACACCTTCAGGTGGAACGGGACACACACCTTCTGGTGGAACGGGACACACACCTTCTGGTGGAACGGGACACACACCTTGCAGGTGGAACGGGACACACACCTTCTGGTGGAACGGGACACACACCTTCTGGTGGAACGGGACACACACCTTCTGGTGGAACGGGACACACACCTTGCAGGTGGAACGGAACACACACCTTCCTGGTGGAACGGGACACACACCTTGCAGGTGGAACGGGACACACACCTTCTGGTGGAACGGGACACACACCTTCAGGTGGAACGGAACACACACCTTCCTGGTGGAACGGGACACACACCTTGCAGGTGGAACGAGACAAACACCTTCAGGTGGAACGGGACACACACCTTCTGGTGGAACGGGACACACACCTTCAGGTGGAACGGGACACACACCTTGCAGGTGGAACGGGACACACACCTTGCAGGTGGAATGGAACACACACCTTCAGGTGGAACGGGACACACACCTTGCAGGTGGAACGGGACACACTCCTTCTGGTGGAACGGGACACACCTTCCAGGTGGAACGGGACACACTCCTTCTGGTGGAACGGGACACACACCTTCAGGTGGAACGGGACACACACCTTCTGGTGGAACGGGACACACACCTTGCAGGTGGAACGGGACACACACCTTCTGGTGGAACGGGACACACACCTTCAGGTGGAACGGGACACACTCCTTCTGGTGGAACGGGACACACACCTTCTGTTGTAACGGGACACACACCTTCTGGTGGAACGGGACACACACCTTCTGGTGGAACGGGACACACACCTTCTGGTGGAACGGGACACACACCTT
>SSNR01000232.1:668646-702903 GCA_006937965.1 Callopanchax toddi
ACAGGACATGTTAAAGTAATCAGAGTACATCAGAGACAGGACATGTTAAAGTAATCAGAGTACATCAGAGACAGGACATGTTAAAGTAATCAGAGTACATCAGAAATAAGACATGTTAAAGTAATCAGAGTACATCAGAAATAAGACATGTTAAAGTAATCAGAGTACATCAGAGACAGGACATGTTAAAGTAATCAGAGTACATCAGAGACAGGACATGTTAAAGTAATCAGAGTACATCAGAGACAGGACATGTTAAAGTGATCAGAGTACATCAGAAACAGGACATGTTAAAGTGATCAGAGTACATCAGAAACAGGACATGTTAAAGTAATCAGAGTACATCAGAAACAGGACATGTTAAAGTAATCAGAGTACATCAGAAACAGGACATGTTAAAGTAATCAGAGTACATCAGAGACAGGACATGTTAAAGTAATCAGAGTACATCAGAGACAGGACATGTGAAAGTAATCAGAGTACATCAGAGACAGGACATGTGAAAGTAATCAGAGTACATCAGAGACAGGACATGTTAAGGTAATCAGAGTACATCAGAGACAGGACATGTTAAAGTAATCAGAGTACATCAGAAACAGGACATGTTAAAGTAATCAGAGTACATCAGAGACAGGACATGTTAAAGTAATCAGAGTACATGAGAAACAGGACATGGACATGGATCTAGCAGCGTTGGAACAGTTTTTATTCTCGTCAAGCTGAGGTGGCTTCCCCAGACTTGGAGTTTGATCTCGGTCCAAAGGGCAGCCAATAACATCCTTTTGATAAAGGATGCATTGGCTGCTTTCCCGATGGGACATGGTAAAAATGTAGTTTACCAGGTCCTAGCGCTATCCAATAGCAGGTGAAGACAGTTTGATTGACAACTGTTGATCCCGCCCCTATGAATGAGTGATTTCAATAGATCGTGGCCAGACTATATATGTGGATATTTAATTTAAAAAATAAATATCCACATAATTATAAAACTCCATCATTTTTTCTTCATATACCTGTCTTAGTGACTCCTTCTAAAACTGGGCTCATGTAAAGGTTTCAACTTATGCAGAACTTGTGACATCACCCAACAAGGAATATTTACCAGTAGCAACAGAATGCAAATCAATAAGGCAACACTTTATAAAACCCTGAAACACCCTTAAATGTCGTCAGGAATCATCACATGCTGCCTCTTTATTTCAGCTTCAGCCAAAGTTCTCATCACAAGTTTCCATTTCCTTCCATTGTGAAACAGTTCCTCCTCTCCATGCTGGAGGCTGGAAGAGCAGCAGATGATCCTTAAAGAGGCAATCAGCCTCCAATCAAAGGCTACAGTTTACAGTGATGACATGTTTCTCCTTGTGAATTAGAGGCTGCATGAAAAAAATAATGATTTAAAACTGGTTAATACTGGGACATTATACACAACATTGTCCTCCATCAACCACAGTAGAAATAAAACCACAGACGTTTGGTTTTATATCCATCAATTTGATTCAAACACTAAATGATATCATGGAAATACTCATTTATTGTTTATAGGTAACAGCAGCAACTTAACAATGAAGCAGCGTATTGTTTTCAAAGAATCACTACTGAATGTGTGACTCATTATAACCATTTCTATCAACAAGCTCTTTATCCTCTTCTCTTCAGTAATGGCTGTGGACTGGTTTAGGGTCAGAGGTTAACCGGAGAGAAAACAGCATGTCATTTGAACATGTGTGAGATCAGGACATGTTTAAACATGGGCGTTGTTGTCCTGAAGCCACTCTGTAACCACACACTCGTACAATAAAGTACAGAATTGTACCTTTTGTCTTGTCACTGGGGTGGTATCCTCAAAGTTACCATTTTGCACCTCTAACTGGGACAACATTTAACAAGCCTGTACCTTAGGGGTACCCCTAAGGTACAGGCTTTGTAAACATTGAAGGAGCTCAGCTTCCTCATGAAGTAAAGTCTGCTATGTCCCTTTAGTGAACAGCATCACTGTTAATTATTAATATTATACTTAATAATCAGATGAAATTTAGATCTAAAGGTAGTGACAGGTGTCAGAGTTAACGTTTCAGGGTGTTTAGTAAACTGTTCCAGTCTCATGCTGCTGCAGAGCTGAACACAGTAGAGGTGTTGGAGATGATGAGCTGAACATCATCACCAGACCTGGTGTGATATTTATTATGGGCCAGGTGAAGAAGAGAGGACAGATAGAGATGTCTTGTCCTGAATTCTCTTTTAGACAAATAGAAACCAGTGATGGAGTCTCCAGGTGTGAAGGGAGGGCCGGCCCACCAGTTTATAGAGATCACAGTGTGGAAGGAAGCATTAGAGACTAAATGGATGAATCTGAATGTGATTCATGAGGATTTGATTTGGAACTGACTGTGTTCTTTGTAATTTCTGAACAATAAAACTATAGATCAATAGATCTATATAAAAATAACAACCATATTTCAGTCCCATGTTTTTATGACATTAAGGAGAGTATCTGCACTTTTTTCCACTTAAAGCACTGGTTTCAGCTGTACGTGTCAACAGCACTTTGCTTAAGTTTAGGAGACTTTTTATGATACTGATCTGGGACCAGCGCCTGTGCACTGTGGCTGTAGAGCTGAACGCTCTACTTACTCACCTGTAAACAGTGTTTACTTATAATTTTTGGTCTGGGATCGGGTCCTGACTGTTGTTTGTGCTTATGCACCAAATAGCAGTTAAGAGTACCCACTCTTTTTGGAGTTCCTGGGACGAGTGCTGGATAGCACTCTGACTGTGGACTCCATAGTCCTACTGGGAGACTTTAATGCTCACATGGGTAATGACAGTGTGACCTGGAGGGGCGTGATTGGGAGGAACGGCCCGCCCAATCTGAACCAGAGAGGCGTTCTGTTATGGACAAACTGCAGTTTGGCCATAACGAACACCATGTTTGAACATAAGGATGCCCATTATATCTGGAACCAGGGCAGCCTAGGTTACAGGTCGATGATTGACTTTGTAATTGTATCATCTGACCTGAGACCGTATGTTTTGGACAATCTGGTAAAGAGAGGAGCAGATCACCACCTGGTGGTGAGCTGGATCAGATGGGGGGAAGATGCTGTACAGACCTGGTAGACCCAAACATACAGTATAGTGAGGGTCTGCTGGGAACGCCTGGCAGATCCTGTCAAGATGGTCTTCAACTCCCATCTTTGGCAGAGATCCTGAGAGCAGTGGGGGACATTGAGTCTGAATGGGCCTTGTTCCACTCTCCGATTGTTGAGGCAGCTTAGGGGAGCAGTCAGGCTGAAGAAGGAGGCCTGCAGGGTATGGTTGGTCTGTGATTCTCCAGAAGCAGCAGACACGTAACGGACAGCCAGCAGAGTGGCAGACCATCAAGGTTCACAGCCAAGTGTGAAGCAGGTAGAATAAGGATCATCACTTCCTAATCTGAGACCATGGTTCTTGACTGGCAAAGAGTGGTTTGCCAACTCTGGGTTGGGGGAGAGGTCCAACCTCAAGTGGAGGAGTATCTCAAGGTCTTAATCATGAGTGAGGGAAGGAGGAAGATCAACAGGCAGATTGGGGTAGTGTCTGCAGTGATGGATGCTGAACCGGTCTGTTGTGATGAAGAGAGAGCTGAGCCAGAAAGCAAGGCTCTCTGTTTATCGATCGATCTACGTCACAATCCTCACCTATGGTCAGGAGCATCTGAAAAAATGAAAGAAACCACTAAAGAACCAAAAGAACTTAAATAACTAGATCATGAATAAATGTAACCAAAATGAGTTTCCTCTGCAAGGTGGCTCAGCTTTAGAGGTAGATGAGGAGCTCGGACATCGAGAGGGGCTCGGAGTAGAACAACTAGTGCTCCACATCTAGAGGAGCCAGTTGAGGTGGTTCAGGCATCTTATCAGGATGCCTCCTGGACGCCTCCCTGGGAAAGTGTTTTAGGCTTGTCCTGCTGGCAGGAGGCCCCTGGGTTGACCAGGACCTGCTGGAGAGATTCTCACCAAACTGGCCTCGGAACACCTTGGGCTCACACTGTAGTGTAGAGGAGCTGGCGGCTGGGGGAGGACAGTCTGGGTCTCTGCCCCTGCAACCCAGAGCCAGATAAGCAGAAGACAGCAAGATGAGCAAGCCAAAAATAGTCATTGCAACTACACGTAAAAGGAAAATTGACAATTGAACATGCAGCAGCAAACAATGAAAAATCAACACCTAGCAGAATTATTTATTGTATATTTTTATTATTTAGTCGAGCAAATATCTAGTTTGTTTACATGAAGGGGTGGGACCTAAAGTTGTGCTAGAGCCAATACAAGTGAGAGTTTGTTCTGACTATAACTTCTAGCAAACAATGATGTGATACAGTGGATGTTTGACCAAAGGGGAGAACACACTGCTCCCAATGAAACGTCAATCTACATTCATGAAAAGCATCTCTGACCAACAACGTTGTTTTTATCCAGGTCACAAAATAGTGAACTGGCTCTTTAAGTTTTCCAAAATGAGCCTATCTCCAGCAGTCAGATGGAGGGAATGAAATCTGCATTTTGTTTGTACCTTTGCATGCATTGAATCAATAGTTATGGAATTGTGTTTTAGCAAACATGCAGTACACACACACAAGAGAGAGAGAGAGAGAGAGAGAGAGAGAGAGAGAGAGAGAGAGAGAGAGAGAGAGAGAGAGAGAGAAGATTATGTGTTTCAGATTCATCTGGTTTTAATGAGGGGATTCCAGTGCAGTGCCAGGCAGAGTTGAGCGGCACAGTGGAAAAAAAATCCTACACACACACACACACACACACACACATGCATGCACTCACGCGCACACACACACAGAAGCCTTTTAAGTTATTACACAAAACAGCACTCTGACACTGAGGAGGTCTGCAGCCGTGAGAGGCTGCTGGGAGTTCGATTCCTTAAACTAACAGGAACTAGAAAAGATGCTTTTCCTGCGAAAAAGCAAAGTTGGAATGCTGAAAGCTGAAAGAGACAGCTGAAATTGTCCAAAACCAGCTGAAAGAAGCTCAAATGAGTGCAAATTTAGCTAAACTTTAAATAGTTAAACTTGAACAAATTTGTTGAAAATACCTGAATTGTTGAAATGATTGTACACATTTGCTGAAAAAGTGTAATTTAGCTGAAAAGATTGCTTAAACATGTGAAGAAAGCTTAAAAAACTGATTAAAAGCTTAATCTAAGCTGAACTGTGTAAATACAGTTCAATCAGTATAAGATAATTTAGCTGAAAAGATTGCTTAAACATGTGAAAAAATCTTAAAAAACTGATTAAAAGCTTAATCTATGCTGAACTGTGTAAATACAGTTCAATCAGTATAAGATAATTTAGCTGAAAAGATTGCTTAAACATGTGAAAAAATCTTAAAAAACTGATTAAAAGCTTAATCTATGCTGAACTGTGTAAATACAGTTCAATCAGTATAAGATAATTTAGCTGAAAAGATTGCTTAAACACTCAAATGGTTAGCAAAATAAGAAAATAGCAAAAGGCAATAACTTGCAAAAAAGTTTACACCAGCAGAAAAGGTAAAAATATAGTGGAATAAATATTACAAGATTAGCTAAACAGTACAGTGTAAGAAAGACTTTAAGGTCAAGCAGAATGGTAGAATATTAGTTAAAATATAATGAGGTTGAAAGTAGTTTAATTTGAGTTGAAAGCCTTAAAATATCTTAAATTTGTATTGTACTTCTTTGAATTAGCTGAAATATGTTGAATTTAGCTTAAAGAAATTGTTAAAACCTCTAAAAATATCTAAAACACTGAACTTAAGCGAGGCTAAAGAGTTTAAAGACAGTTTAATGAATGTAGGTAAAACACAGAAAGACATTAAGGAGTCAGAAAATCAAGGAGTTCTGTTGAAAGAGGGCAAAAATCTCAAAGGTTTGATATATAACCTGTCTAAATCGGACAAACGGTGTGAGCGTAGGGACATTTTGTTCAAAAAGGTGCTCACATGCAGTAAATGTGTGAGCAGCTGATGAAAGTTACAGGTTTAAGAAGAATAAAGTAGTTTAATTTGAGTTCAAAGGCTTCAAATATCTTAATTTTTTATTTTAACAGTTTAAAATAGCTAAAAAGGTTAAATTTAGCTGAAACAAAAGTTTAAAACCTCTGAAAAAAATCTAAAAACCTGAACTAAAGCTCAACTGAAGAATATAAAGACATTTTAAGGGTCAAACACAGAGCTGAAGGATCATAAAATTAGGGACTTCTGCTGAAAGAGAAGATGATTCTTTAAAAACCGTAATATCTATGGCCTTAAGTAGCATATCTGCTGAAAAAGGAAAAAAATCCCAATATTTTGATGTATAACTTGTCTAAATAGGACAAACGGTGTGAGAGTAGGAACATTTTGTTCAGAAAGGTGCTTAAATGCAGTCGAAATCCATTACAGACTGAGAGAATCATAAACCAATCAGCCTGGCCAATCAGAAAGCACCAATTTAGCTGAGTCATGCTTAGGTGACATGCAATTTAACTATGTCTACCTCACACTGCTGTGTTTAACCTGGAAAAACCACTGTCCGAACAACTAGCTGCTATTCAAAAACGATAAGACATAAATAAAAAATTTAAACTTTGTGGGTGACAGGACACTTTCGAGGTGTTCTGTCTAAATTTCTGTGTGTCTACGTTAAAATTTGAGGGAGATATGACGATGGAAAAACAGGGTTCAGTGAAAGTTCAAAGACAGACAGATGAGGTCGATTAACATGAGAAATCGGCCCAAAAAGGGAGGATTTCTGCTGGCCTTGAGGTGATTTATGAACGAGCCATACTACCTATGGCCCAAACAACCAGATATTCTGAAACTAGACAAAAATCCCAACATTTTAATGTATAATTTGTTGATGTTCTTCAAACTGAGTGACGGTAGTGACCATTTGAAAGAAAAAGTCTCTCCTAATCCAAAACGTGCTGAGGGTTAGAGGGCGGTGATGACATCACTAGAGTGGGAGACAGGTTTGAGATTCACGATTCACTCCCGAACAAAGTTGTCCTGCTCCCACAGTTTTCACAGCACATGTATAAATTATACATTTCTGATTAGGGATTTTTGTTAGCTTTCAGAAAGTGTAACTCTCATGTCTGTGTGACTTACGGTTCTCTCACAAATCGACCTAGTTGGCTCAGAAAGTCCAAATCTGCTCCCATCTCTTTCATTATATTTTTGTCGATTTTTTTGTGTGACTTCTGAAATGTTCCTTGAGTTTAACTCGTCATATCTCAGGAATGGTTAAAGATATCAACAAGCTGAGTCATTTGGGAATAGTTGAAAGTCTTGTGAGTCTTTTAAAAGTTGAATGAAGTTGATAGGTTGAAGTATGCTGAAGTAGTACAACTTTGAAAAAGAGTAGAATTATTTGAAAAATTTGAAGAATTTGAAGGATTTCAATGTATTCCAATGGGCCCAAAAGTTGGACAAAAAGCTGAATATCTTAAAAAATATTAAAGATATCAAGAAGAAAAGTCATTCCAGGAAAGTCCTAAATGAGCTGAACGTTTTGATATATGAATGGTTGAAATCAGCAGAAAATTGTGGAAGGAGTAGCGAGCCAAAAAACGGCGGAAGTTATAAGAAGAAGAAGAAGAATAATAAAGAGAAACAGCAAAACAATAGTTGGAATGCTTAGTCAGCATTCCAACTAATTAACCTACTGACCTGCAAACATGAACATAGATCATGACATCATCATTAGAGAGTATAAGCTGAGTTAATGTCTGGCACAGAGACATGCCGGTATGTTCAGGAAGAATCTGATTTGATGAGGTGTTTTGGGGGCAGTGTAAAATAAAAGCTGTTTGATTTAGAAAGGAGACACTAGAATTTAATTTCTGCTGCCTGTTAAGTGAGGTTTGATCAGCTCCACTCACATAGAACCAAACTTCCACTTGATCCAAAGATATCTTGGACCTTTTAGTGGAAACTTCTCATTCCTGACTCACACACACATTTGTCTATGATCTTTTCCCCTCCAACCTCATTAATCCCATTAACCTTTTACATACACCCACTCCTCCTTCCACCACTCATCATACTCCACTGACTCCCTACATATAGTAAAAAAAAGTCAGCTTCTCCCCCACTATAGCTTGATAAGAATTCCTCCCCAGTGTTTTGGCAAGTACCAGGCCCAGTTTAGGAGCTTGTAAATGTCCGAGGCAGGAATGTGAGGTTGCCTTGTATGGTCATAAAAGTTGAATGCTGTTTCTTTTTTTATTCTCACATTTGTCTTTTTCCCCTGTGAGGATCTAAGCTGCTGTTTTAAAATATACTCTCACCAATGAGAGGAAGAGGGGATGGAAACAGAGTTTATACAATCAGAACTATTGATGATGTTTTAAATTAGATCAGTGACCACTTTCAATTGATTTGCTTGGCAAGAAAAAAAAATCCATGCCGCTTTTAGTTTGCATAGATGAACAAACCTTTTTTCTTCTGATTTCCTGACAAGATTGTTTTTTGTGAAAAGAACAAAGTGTGTGATTTACACAGAAGCAATCTGAGGGTTCAGCCTGGATTTAGAGCTCATCAGAGCTCAGAGACATCTCTGGTGGAAGCATGGGCGGATCTAGAGGGGGGCCAGTGCCCCCTGACAACAAGCTTGGCCCCCTTGTGGTCCCCTTCTAAGTGCTGAGTGTTTTAGAATGTTCCCCTTTAACAATGCAGCCTGGCATCCCTCTAATGTTGGTCTAAAACTGCCACTGGGTGGACGCTACTAAAGATGTTCTCATAGACTCAGACAGTGGGCTGTGGTCAGTCAGTGGTGACTTCTTGTCAGAGAGTGGGCGGTGCCAGGGTCCTCATGGTGAGGTGGAGGGGGGCAGGTGGGAGAGGAATGTTTTTCCACAGTGTGATGGTGTGCAGAACTAGCCTAGTGAACTAGACTGTCAGTTCTGCTCTGCAGACTTTGGTCTAGCCACGCTCCATTGGAACCTCAGCAGCTCGCTGATCGGTCCGGGCAGTCTCGTACCGGGCCAATCACAGTGCTCTAATGGTTTGGTGGACGGGATTAGCCAATGACGGCAGAGCTTCGACTCTGAATTTAAACATGGAAATGGCTTTGTCATCAACTTTGGATGATTTAGATTTTGGGCTTTTCTCCAAGACGTGAACAGATAGAGGCACATAAGTCTTTTATTTTGAAAAAGGATTTATTGGCTGCTTTGCCCATAGATATCCTACATAATGGCTAGATATCTTACCCGCACTGTTCGTCAATGGACCCTGATGTCCCTACACGGCAGCCATCTTATTTCGGACAGCTGCCCCCTTTTATTACATTGGTGTCAATGGTGAATGTACTATTAAATACCTCTAACTTGCTCAAGTTTTAACTGATTTTCAAACGATTTGCATCGTTATAAATGTCAGAGACGTGGCTATGAAATATATCAATAATGGTGGGGAAACTCATAAACTGTAAAAGTATCATATCTCAAGTCTACACATAATAAGGTTTGTAAGAAAGTAAACCGTTTGTAAATCCGTTAATTTTTCATCGACTTAAAGCGGCTCTCTGGAGCATTTTTCTCTGTATCAAAGTTTTCTAAATGTTTTAAATGATATTTCAGGTCTAAACTATGATCTATGGGTTGAGTTCCACAACATCTGTCATTCTGATGAAGACCCTCCTTCCTCCTAGAGACCCCTTTCCATTATTTCTTGCCACCGACATTTTTCAGCCAATGAAATTCAAATTTCTGCATTCTCTCAACATGCACGCGCATCGACCAAACCTGTACCAGTAGGGGGCGCTGTCGTACAGGACGCTCTGTGTGTTTCTCTGCCGTCTCAGCCGTTCACTGAGGACTCAAGGCTCATTTCTACTAAAAACCTACCCATTCTCCAGCTAAAGATGGATTTATTTTAATTTTTAAACCTTTCACCTCACAGAATGGCAAGGCTTGACAGGATTATGCGTTTATTTTGGTCAGAAAGTTCATCCAGGGCCGAGTCAAGTTCAGCTTCAGAGTCCAGCAGCAGCTCTCTGCTAACAAAGCTAATATCAGAAGCAGCAGGGACAGAGAGGGCTCATCAGACCCTCGTAGTATTGTTGGAATAAGATTGTGAACTGTGAGTGATTAAACCCTACACACTGAGCTGTACAGTTCATGTCTGAAGTATATGCGCCGCGTGCACGCGCGCACACGCGACCGGACGCGCGTGTCGAGATGTTTTGAGGAGGAGCCTTTGGACGCTAGATTCAAAAACTGCTCTCTTGATGAAATCCTCCAGAGTGCGGCTTTAAGAGTCTTTTTAGTTAAGTTGATCACTCACCTTCCATCTGCTGCCACAGACAGCAGAACATCAGCTGTCTGAAGTAAGATGGCCACAGTGTAGGGACTCTGCAGACTCCCAGCTAGGGCATCTAGCCTTTATACATGATATCTATGGCTTTGCAGACGGGATATGGTAAAAGTTTAATCTACCAGCTGGTTCCGGTTGTTGTTAAACGGCTCTGATTGGTCCTAGCGCTATCCAATAGCATGTGAAGATGGTTTGATTGACAACCGTTGATCCCGCCCCTATGAATGAGTTGTTTCAGTGAATCGTGGCCAGAATATATATCCACATATATAGTTTGGCTTGCCAGACTAGTGCAGAACACCACAAGCCATGATTATTCTGCACACCTTTTTGAGGTGGGGCAGACTGCTGTACCACCAACACATCCAAACACCTCCACCTGCTTTAGAGGAGGCTGATGCTTTACAGCATGCAAACGAATGTTTTGGGCAGTCTAAAGCACACCTGTGGAATATCCATGCTGTCTCATAATCAGCACCTTGATATGCCACACCTGTGAGGTGGCATGGATTATCTCTGCAAAGGAGAAGTGCTCACTAACACAGAATTAGACAGATTAGTCAACAATGTTTGAGAGTAATGGGTCTTTAGTGTCTGTAGAAAATGTTTCAGATCTTTTGAGTTTAGCTCATGAAAAATGCAAGTGAAAACCAAAATATTGTATATTTTTGTTCAGTGTAATCTAAAGACGTTTGTATGAACAGACTGATATAACTCTAAAACGCAACATGTCTTCATTCAGGTTCTTAATCTGTTCAGAGACGAGGGGCGGGACTGTTTTGTGCGTGCATGTGTGTGTGTGTGTGTGTGTGTGTGTGTATGTCATGGGTGTAGATTTGGCATGGACGGAGGTGATGTGTTCCCACCAATACCCAACAATCTCTGAATTGTCCAATAATTCAATGGAGTGCAGAAATAGCGCTGCATCCCCACCAATAATCCGTGCAGCCCAGCGGGCCAGGTGCTGTGCGTGGAATCTGCGGACAGACCTGTGTCCAGGGTAAGGAGGCATACGTAGATAGATTGGTGCAAGCCCATCGCGGCCCGCACTGAGCCGCTCATGCTGGTGGCAGCTGCCCTGTGACTGGATGAGGACTGCCATCGGGCATTTTTCTGGTGGTGGTTACTTTGGGCTGGTCCCCAAACTGAGACCAGAATGGATTGCTTTAATCTACACTTCCTGTTTCAGCGCATGCTCAACTCCCCCAAATCTATGCCACTGGTGTGTGTGTGTGTGTGTGTGTGTGTGTGTGCGTGCGCGCGTGCGTGTGTGAGGGTCTACAGTTTGTAAATGTATCTTAAATCTCCATGTTACCATCTCAACAGCTGCCAGTTTCCTCGTCTACTAAATGTTCTCCACCAGGGTCAAAGTTTGATTAAATTTCTCAAACTTCTCTGTCATGTTTTTTATAAATCACAAAGTGACTTACTCAACTTTCAGACCCCATTTGTTCATAAGCAGCTTTAGAAATGAGGCCCTTGAACTGGTATCAGAATTCTGAGATTAGAGTTTTAAGATGGCAGAAGGCCATCACTGTCTAGCTGTTAGCTCCTCTCCCTGGTCAAAGAGCTTCCTAATGATAAGATTGTTCACAGCTTTTCTATCAAACTCCAACTTTAGAGGACCTGAGGATTCAGGAATGGTGAACCAGAATGGAGGCTGACTTTCATTTCTCTAAACTCAAACTTCATCAGCAAAGGTCAAATTAGCTCACTGCCCAGTTTTCACCTTGTGACTTTTGACCTTTGACTCCTCCCATACACCCAGCTACTGGCCATTGCCAAAATCCACACATTTTGTGTTTGAGGAAGGGAAGATTTCCATGGGCGGCCAGATGCTACTGTCTTTGATGGATAGCTGAGGAAACCCATGTACACATCCACTGAGTCAAAGAAAACAAGTGTGGACAACTTCATTCATCATCAACTGCTTGCTGACAGAAGAAGAGAAATGATTAGAGCTGTAATTCCTTCATTAGTCTGTGTGGTTTATCTCAGAATCCTGGTTTATCATGTCTAACATGGTAGAGAGTCATTTTTCATGACTGGTTGTGGATGTAATTCTGAGACATTATTCAACCAAAATGATGGCTTGTTGTAACACAATATATTTAAATATTTCCTATTCATGTTCAACCTATGGCTGTCAAAAAAGACGTTTTACATGAATGAACGTCTGACTTTTTCCTGTCGGTATAATATTAAAAATAATGTTTGAAACACACAGGGATGTGTCGCTAATTATGATCAAATCACTTCTGGTGTTAAAATAGCCAGATAGAGTATTAGGATTAGTACTGTCATCAAAAACCTGCCATATCCACTCCTGGACATGTCTACTGCCCTCTAGTGGAGGGTCTACAGGTGGAAAAACCTATTTAAACTCCTCATTATTATTATAGAAAGTTATAGGTTTAATTACATACTAAAAATGATCATTATGTAGTTGTTTGATGAACAATAGACAGTTCATTTTTAAACTAGATATTTAGAATATGTCATGGAATACATTTAATAAGTTTAAAATCAGATTTTAGATTGATCAAAAAAAAATTCTAATGTTCATATAATTAATTTGTTGTGATTGGAACAGGAAATAGGTTCTTTTGATGTCCAGTGAACTTCCTTTATTAATAAAATGACAAAGTAGCAACTTCATTTTATATACAGTAAATAAGAGCTTTATTACTATACTAAATAATTAACCTAACAAACCCAACACAATGACACACAAAACATAGATAAAGGCTAAGTTGCTTATGAGAGATCTAATTCACTGGCGGTGGAGAGGCCGGGTGAAGAGGTGAGGCGTGACTCCACTGGAAGGGAGCAAGTCGGCAAGGAAGCGATCCAACGAGGTGAGACCCCTCTGGAAGGCGGCAAAACAATTCAGCAAGGCGAGGACCATCATGAAGGAGGCAGTGGGACCGTCTAAAGAGAAGGGACCTTTGAGAAGGCTGTGAGGCCTTCAGCTGGACCCTCAATAGACCAGGCACCAGAGCAGTTTGTAAAGTATCTAATGGGACCTTTAGAGTAGTGTCCGGCGGTGATACCCTCAAAGGGGCTGGCTCTGGACCCAGCAGTGAAGAGTCCAGCAGGACCCTCGGGGATGGGTCAGCTGCAGCGCAGGATGGATCAATGTCAGGTGGTGTTGACCCCTTGCAGCAGGTCAGTCCCTTCATCACCTCCTCTCCATTAAGCCAGAACACCCTTCTGATGTACTTGGTTGAACCAGGTGGTTCTGGAGCTTTGGAGCCAATTCTAGGTCCTTATGAAAGACAGCAGGTCTGCTGCCTGCAGCTTCATGTAACTTTTCCAGAGGCGATGTTCTGGATGGTGTCATTGACCATCTGGCCTACCCTCTTAATTCTGTCCTTTGCTGGGTCTGTCATGGTCAGTGTAGTGGAAGAACCCTGGTGCTGCAGCAGCTCAGTGGTAGGTTGTTGGGGTGTAGACAGCACAGCAGGAGGTTGCTGGAGTTTGGACGGCACTGGTGATTTTCAGGGCTTCTGCCATACTACCGCACTTGGGCTAGCAGCAGGAAGGTCCCAGACAGACCGACCGGTCTCCCAGGGAGACAACCTATCCTGCAGATGCAGGAACTCTATGACTTCGAGCACTTCACCTGCTGGGTCCATGATGGTTGGATCCTTCTGTTATGTGCAGCCAAATGGAGTGGAATCAGATGGTGAGGCAGGAGCAGGAGGTGGACTGATGTCAGTCCGGCTGGAGGAACTCTTGCTGGTAGCAGAGTCCCCCCAATCTTCAACTGACCCCCTCCCAATGCCCTATGTGTCTAAAGTGTAAATAAAATTGGAGGTCAGGACAAGTGACTGCATCTAAAATGGGTCTGTGTTGCTGTTGAAGTAACAGTCCTGTCTTGTGTTTAGGGGACACGTCAACGGAATGTTTAATCATTTTTAAGGAGTGTCGTCTTACAGAAAACTAGAAGAAAGTCCAACATGTGTAGTATCAGAGTGAGTTTTTACTTTGAGCAGTAAAAGCTTCCCTTTGAGCCGCTGTGGGATGTTGATGTTTCATTAAATGAAATAATCAGTTTTTTTAAATGATCATGTCACAGAGTATGTAATTTAGAAAAAAGAGAGTTGTACACTGGTTAAGATCAATGTGAGCTGTCCCCACTGAAGCTTTTCACATGAAAGGCCACAGTGTTTGGTTTTTCTGTTTGTAGGCCAGTGGAAGCTTTGGTTGTTCTTTCTTTTTTAACCCATTTCAATAGATCAATGGCAGCTCTGGCTGTTTTTTCTTCCCCTTTTTCACCTGAAGGCCTTTTCACTGCTATGGAGGCACAGGACTCTGCCTGATTCACCTCCTGGTTCCCTGGATCCAGGTGCCCTGGATGGGATTACATGTTTTTGTCATCTAAATTGACCAAAATCCTTCAATCTTATCTGACCAAAAAGGAAGGTTTTAACTCTTATAGCAATGGGTGTTTTCACACCAGCACGAATTGGCTGAACCAGAGTCCACTCCCTTGGATAGTCCACCTCATTTTGGCTGAATTCTGGTTCGAACCAAACGAGGGACTTTAAAACCTGGGTCTTGGTACACTCGGCCCTGAACCCTGCTGTAGTCCAATCAATGCAAAAGCAAACTTGTATCCAGGTTATGTTTTTGTTATGCAAAACAAAATTAACATGAAACGGAAGAAGCAGACATTAATAAAAAGAGTGTAAAAAATGTCTGTTGGAGACGTGGAGCAGTGAGGAGGTGCAGGTTTTTCTGGATATCTGGTCAGAGTATAGTTTGTATATATAGTGGTTAAACCACAGAAACAGCAATGCTTTCTAATAGTTTGGTGAGAAGACGTTGACACACTATTTATATACACATACGTGTGTTTCTAACTTGACAGTCAGCTTCATGTTTCTTGGTTTTTATACTCACAATCTGAGGCCCAAATATTAAATTTTGCAACATGAAAATAGAAGAGATGGATGGATTCATGTCAACATTTAAAGTAATGGTTGGAATAAATGTACTTAGGTTGGAAGAAAGGGCAGCTGCTATTCTCCAAATGCCCATTCTTCACATACTTCCCAAACTGACGTAGAGTCCTGGATGTTTCTGCACCCAGACCAACCTGTTCTGCATCATCTGTCAAGCGAAGCACTGGAATCTTCCTACATAGCTTTCATGTTTAAAAGGTGAAGAAAGTGTGGGGAAGCATATTTTCACTGTAGTGTAATTATAAATCAGCCTCACCTCATGATGCGTCTTGAGTAAATACATCACAAAAGCACATCAATTCATTAATAAAACCAACGGTCTGCATCACACAGATTCTTCATCAGATTAATCAAGGCAGCAGAAGATCAGTAGGTAGGGTGCATGTCAACCGGAGGGTTGTTGATCCAATCCCTACTCTGACTCGGTCACCTTGTTGTTTTAGCCTTGGGTCAGACACTTCACCCACCTTACCTGCTGGCGGGTGGAGGTCAGAGGGTCTGGTGGAGGTCTGAGGGTCTGGTGGAGGTCAGAGGGTCTGGTGGAGGTCAGAGGTTCTGGTGGAGGTCTGAGGGTCTGGTGGAGGTCAGAGGGTCTGGTGGAGGTCAGAGGGTCTGGTGGAGGTCAGAGGGTCTGAGAGTCTGGTGGAGGTCAGAGGGTCTGGTGGAGGTCAGAGGGCCTGGTGGAGGTCTGAGGGTCTGGTGGAGGTCTGAGGGTCTGGTGGAGGTCAGAGGGTCTGGTGGAGGTCTGAGGGTCTGGTGGAGGTCTGAGGGTCTGAGAGTCTGGTGGAGGTCAGAGGGTCTGGTGGAGGTCTGAGGGCCTGGTGGAGGTCAGAGGGTCTGGTGGAGGTCAGAGGGCCTGGTGGAGGTCAGAGGGTCTGGTGGAGGTCAGAGGGCCTGGTGGAGGTCTGAGGGTCTGGTGGAGGTCAGAGGGTCTGGTGGAGGTCTGAGGGCCTGGTGGAGGTCTGAGGGTCTGGAGGAGGTCTGAGGACCTGGTGGAGGTCTGAGGGCCTGGAGGTGTTTGTGTCTGGTCTCCTCTCTTCTATTTCTATAATGTAGCTCGCTGCCATCATCTGTGAATGACTGACGTCTCAGCTGAATAACTACCTCAAGACAAGGAGCAGTTTTCTGACAACAGCTGTAACTCAACATGACTGATTACTGATGAGCTTTAAGGTGGCTCTGGTCTGTTCTGACTGGGTGATGTGTTTCCATCCATCCATCTGTCTGGCCATCCAAACAGGCAGAGAGCGCTGAGCAGCTCCCTAACCCCCCGGTGTGACTGGAAACAGGCCTCCATTGAGCCAGCCAACACACTTTCCATAATGTCACAGACCAATTCATGTCAAAGTGGAACTCTCCCTCCATGATTGGACTCAATTAAAGTCACTGAGGTGTGAAAGCCCAGCCACAGAAGCATGGAAATCATACACGTCTGCCCAGAGTAGTTAAAGTGTGAGCATTACCCACACATGAGCACAAACACATGACAATGCAGACATTGTCGAGGTTCTACCTTCCACAGTGGGACTGCTTCACTTCAATGCCAGAACAAACTGGAAGAGTTCTGCCTTCATGTGGCTCTGCTGTGGCAGCTGGTTGTTTAGAGATAACCGGCTTCTGGATCTGAAACGTCCTAAAACGGGTTACTGGAAAGGATTTGCTTTGCATTCTCTCTTACTTTCTAAATGATTGACATCACATATTTTGGTACCTCCTCCTTCTGTCTCCTGGTGGTACAGACCATTCAGTGTTCTGGGTTAGTGATGGTGTGTGCTGATTAAAACATCACTATCAGCAGGTGGATGACAGTGGTGCTGACAGGATACAGCTGCTCCCATTCCCAAATGCTTAAATTCCAGCTCAGGAACATTTTAAACAGGCATCACTGAAGCCCTCCTAATGCCTGTAGGATGGATTAGTGTTCACCATCAGTCTTGTTATATAGTCCTACAGAGTGATTTATTAAAGAAAACAGGTTTAAATCCCAGCCGCAGCCTTTCTGTGTGGAGTTACCATGTTCTCCTCATGCAGGTACTCCGGTTCCCCCACCGATCACAACATTCCTGATAGGTTACAAATGGAAGTTGTTTGGATAAAAGCATTCTCTAAATGAATAAACAACAACATAAACAACAGAGAAAACGTCAGCGTAGTCAGAATGAGTGCCAGTAAATTTATTACCTACATATGTTTTATGTCACATTTATTTTATTCAGACATCTTTTTTTTACAAAAACAAAACATTTTTGTCCCCCAAAAACAAACAACTTAAAAACAGTCTGAAAAAATGTAAGATTAAAAAAAAAACCAGTCCACAATAATAGTTTTATAAAATAAAAATTTAAAAATATTATTATTGTTAATTTCATTCACATGATATTAAACCTACTCCTAAAAACAACAGCCAGTATCCATTTAATACTATAGTGGAACTTTATTTTTAGACAGTAAAAACTTCAGGACTCTAAACTGCCTTTTAAAAAGTACTGGGGACATGTCCCCCCACCTCCACCCCCAAATATGTCCATGTCTCTCTCAGTAATCTTCAGTCCTTTATTGCTTCTCAGCTCTCCAATGCTGTTATTCTGTCTCTGACTGTTTCCTCCTGCTTTTCTTTTCTCTCTTCTTGTTGAAAAATAGAATCAGTTCAGTTAAACTTCACTAAAACCTTAAAGGGTTTGATCATTAATAGAAAATAAATGCAAAGTTAAGAAAATATTTTTATTTTATATAATAAAACTGTGTTTAATACAGTGATAATAATAGTGTTTCATATAGATTGTTTTCAGATGCACACACCTGTCTCTGTCGTCTTTTCTCCTCTCCTCTCCTCTCGACTGACTGTCTGTTATGGATCCTTTAATGCAGGAGGTTTAGGGATCCACATCTTTCTGCTCTGAGCCACACATCGTATCACCAGCTGTAATTTCACTATTTCCACGTTCAGGCAGACGCTTCTCTACCAGGGCAGCTGGTATTCTGAGCGCTGGAGCTGCAGCGTCGACGGCTGGTTACGTTTACTTTCACAGTTTTCTCTCGTTTTTTAAAAATAGATGGACATTTATTTGTTTTCATGCTTCAATAACAACATAAACTGTATCATTTTCTGACATTGACATGTGTTGCCTAGTAACCAATGTTTCACTTGCATGCCCAAATGCAAATACCCATTACATAATCTGGTCATGAGGGCTCGCAAGATAGAAGTTATCTCAACGAGACATATTGTGACGTTTTAATATCGCAAGATCTCGTATCATGAGATCTCGTTACACACCTAATATATATTAATGTTACTCTATTAATAATTACAATTATAGTAAATTTAACTCATGCTAATGTAGCGTTTGGAAATAACTTAGTTATTTTAACTACACCCTCTTCAGATAAACATTAGAACTTATTTCTGGATTATAATGAAAAGTGATAAACTGTCATTTAACCCTGATAATAGCTAATATTTATTGAAGGTATCTTTAAGTTCTTTGAAAGAGTACAGTGAATTGAAATACCTTATTAATAATGTGAAACTGAGACCATAAAGATTGAACAACCATTTAATTTGAAAAACCTAAGAACACAGACAGATAAGACAGTTTGAAAGTTTGATGTAAACACAATTAATATTCTTAAACATGTTGAGGATGTTAAAGATGTTTTTTTCTAAAAAGTGAAAGTATCAGAGATATTTCTCCGTGTAAAACTGACAAAACTTATTAGTGAATTTACAGTAGTAGCCTAGTCATAACCTATATAAAATAGAGTTTATAACGCTACAATAAGTTAAAATCTTTTTCTACAGAATTCTCTCAGAAGGAGTGAACTCTGGAACTTGATAACGCCTATCTCCTCTTCCTCTGACATGTGATTGGCTGATCTCAAGCCTTAAAAATGAATCACCTGGAAACATCTGTGAGTTCCTGCAAAATGCTAAACTGAACACTGTGACAGGTCAAGCTAGATCTGTCGACAGATAAACTTTAGCTGCATTAGAACCAACCTTTTGATAACCAACCAATCCATAATTTTACCTGTTAAACTTCATTTACCATTAAAACCATCCTTTATGCCAGCTGCTGCCTTCAGGAATCACCTCAGACTGACTCACCGCCTTCAAGGACCTCTGACCTTTGAATGCCTCGAAGTGCCCCCCCGAATCTGAGATTCCACTAAGGTCAACTGGACTTCACTGGGGGTCGGATCTATAAGGAGTTCCATCAGGTTCAGTACGCTTTGCCAGACTGAGGTTAGATGGTTTGAACAAATTGAACTAATTTAACATCTAATTAAGATCAAATAAATTCAGCCAGATTATTTTTATAATCCAGACTTCACTCTTCCTGAGACGATTAATTAAACTCTGAATAACATCCTTCATGTTTATCAATGTTTAATTAATGTTTACACACCTCTGCTTCATTTATATTTTGTCTCCACTTTGTAAGATAATTTTTAGTAGAAATATAGTAATAAATATAACTTTATAAACTATATTCTCTGCTTCTGTATCAGATTATTAATGAGTATTGTTTCACTGTTTACCGTAGAACCTATTTTTTATAGAATCAATATAATATTATCTAATTTGTGCTTCATCATAAGTTGGATAAGTTTAATATTTTATTGACTTTTTATTAAATTGAATTATATCATAACATTACAATTTTTACTATTTAAAACACTAAAATACTACAGTAAGGTGAGTTCATGTATGTCATTACACCCTGAAGATCCAGTCCTGGTGTTTTTCTGTTTTTTCCCACGGTGAGCCCTCATGTGTCAGGGAATTCCTGTTACCCTGAACACAGCGTTGTTGCCGTTCCTCTTTCAGCTGGACAGGCTATCAGGACACAGTATTTCTCTCTGTGACTTCTGGAGAATACACCATGCCTCTCTGCCTGCAGTAAATCCTATCTCTTCACAATGAGAAGCACCATGGAGCCGTGGAAGGAATCAGCACTGCAAATCTTCCTACGGTCACAGAGGCTGTGCACCCCTCTGCTTGGAACGAGTGTGAACAATCTGTGAGTGGGTCAGCGTGAACACTGAGTCTTTGTTCCTGTTAGTATCCTGAATCTGTGTTTGAGTATAGCAGTGTGTGTTAAAACCCTCTGACATGTTGTGTTTTTCCTACTTCAATGCCCCACCCACCCACACATCCCAGATGAACCCAGAAACTGGAAGTGAAACTCTAATCTCCCACATGATCAGCCTCCATTGTTTCAGCTCTTTGTATTAGCCTGTTGAAGGCATTCCCTGCATCCTTAAGGTGTGTGAAGTTAATTTGGTCATTTAAAATATAAAACCATGTGGTAGTGTTGTTTACTTCACTACTTAATACACTTATCAAATGAAAATTTCAGATTTTATTCAAGTCTATTTGTTTCAAATTTATTTTGTATAATTAATATTTCTTTAGCTTGTTTTTGTATGTTTTTTAACACCGTGTCCTGTCCGGCTGTAGAGCAAACAGAACTGATGTCTGAGTGCCAGGAACAAGCCCAACAGTTGCTGTTCCAGGTGAGACGTTACAGCTATAATGCTCCACCTGACTTATATTTAAATATAAATTAAAAGAATATTTATTAGAACTTTTTTTGGTTTGATTTGAATCCCTATGGACATGGAGATGGAAAAGAAGGGGGAGGGTACAGAAAGAAGGGTGGGGGATAAAAAGAAGAGAACAAGAGACATGATGAATCCACTTCTAGACCTGCAAATAAAGCACAAGCAAGCAAACAAAACAGGAAGAAAAGATACAACAAACAGCATCTGAATATACAACAGTTGTGATATCTTTAAAATGTATACGGTAAAGACTAATTCAAGATGAGTTCAGTGTCAACCACAGCCCCAGTCAATGTGTCTGAAAACACCTGAGTCTGTCTTTATGTGAACACCTTGTGAGTGTGTGTATATGCACGCTTGTGTACAGTATATAATGTTTCTCTGTAGTAATATTCAATAATAAGTTTGAGGAGCCACAGGCCCATGGAGGACGCAGAGGAGATCCCACTTACTCATAACATTTTCTTAACAACTAAAGTAATGAAGCAGTAGGAGTAGACAGAAGTAGAAGTAATCATATTAGTAGTAGGAGTAGGTGGGGCAACATGTAGCTTAGTAGGTAGAGCAGCCATCTGGCAACCAGAGGGTTGTTGGTTTGATCAAAAACATTCCCACTGTTATGGTGACAATGGCTTCAGGGCACCCGTCTAAGTCTGACAGCACCAGGACCACCTCCTAAAGCTGGTCCAGGATTGAGCTCCACCAGAGATCACAAACATCTGGCAGGTGTGAGAGCATCTGCAGCATTGAGGAGACCTCCGGAAGATAGCGTGATGTCAAGAAGGGCAGCAAAGAAGTGGCCTCACCCAGAAGACAAACTTATCCCAACCATCCAAGAACAGTTTGGTGATGAACGACTTCTCCAGCATGATGGAGCACTTGGCCATGAGACAAAAAACTGAACTAAGTGGCTCCTAGAGCCTTGACCAGAAAACTCCTCAGACTGTGATCCTTGGAGGGCTGATTGACAGCATGTCAGAAGAACCAACACCACTAATAATGACTCTGTATTAAAACCTAATGTAACTGTCAGTAAATGCCTTTAAATCTTATGACATTTTGTAATGATACCTCAGTAACCATAGAAACATCTAACAGAGAGGTCTAAAAACAGTAAAGAAAACCGAGACATCATTCTATAACATCGAGTCAAGGCTGGATGTTGTGTTGCCCTCCTGGCCTGGGATCCCAGGGGGCGCTACAGAGACATGCTGTCTATTGAAAGTGCAAACAAGATAGATGGATGGGTGGTATATCATTGTAATGCTGTGTAACCCATCAGACTTGGATTTAAAGTCTCCTATCTCTGAAAACAACTTGTGTCAGAAGAGTTGAGACTGAGCTCTAAGCAGATAAAATGCACTCTTCTGCTCCAGAGCAACCCAGATCCCTTATGAGGTGATTTCATCAGTTTAAAGTTGAACAAATCCTCTCCTTTATTAGAAAATGCATGTTACAGTATTAGGTTTAGCATCATCAGTAGCAGGAGGCAGTGCTTGCCCTTATTTTCATTTTTTTTGCCTTGCTCAAGCACAAACAGCAGACATTACCCAGTGCTGGAAACCTCCAAATGAAGTCCAGATGTTTGATTGTT
This sequence comes from Callopanchax toddi, assembly GCA_006937965.1. Lineage (NCBI taxonomy): Eukaryota > Metazoa > Chordata > Actinopteri > Cyprinodontiformes > Nothobranchiidae > Callopanchax > Callopanchax toddi. Next base: position 691,107 of record SSNR01000232.1, read on the forward strand.
CCCTGTGGAAAACCATTTGGTAAATAGGCAGGTCAAATGAGGGCAGCAAGCTAAACTTTGATCAAACACATCAGGATTAACCAGTAAGTGGATTAATTAGAAATAAGATCAGTCTGTGCCTGAGGGTATCCACTACCATAAAGAAGAGAGTTAAAATGCAAATTCACAACACATGTGGGCATGCTCTATCCCACAGCTCCCTTCATGGCCCCTTACACTGGATATAAACTCTGACATGATCTCTGCAACCTTTTTCAATTATCACAGCTCACATCCTTCAGCGTGAAGGCAATCATAACTGCAATGTTCTCTGTAGGGGTTTGGGTAGGGCTTTTTGACTGCTGAGATCCCTTTTCTCATTATAATCTCCAGGATCACGACTGTCCCAGCACCGCTCCCTCAGATCAAATCAGGATGCCGAGGGGGGCAATCCTGGTCCTCAAGGGCAGCATGTTCTAGAGCAGGGGTCACCAACCTGGTGCTCGCGGGCACCATGGTGCCCCCAGGAACCATACAAGGTGCCCACAGGGCTTTTCTCCAAATAGCATAAGTCTATAATAAAATAAAATAATAAACTGTTGCCATCTTTTTTTATATCACAAATGCATTAATATAGATTTAAAAACTACAATTTTGTTTAAAAAATATTAAAATATCTTTATTATACATGAAGTTAGTTTAACTCTGATCAGAATCAGAATTGTTTTTATTGCCAAGTACGTGAAGTTTTCACATTACCCAGAATTTGCCTCTGTGAATTGGTGCATATATACAAACATAATAATAAGGTTAATCTATTTTAGTCATAAGTTTAGTTTAGATCTATTTTAGATTAAAGATAAATATTATATCAACCTGGTAGCCCTTTGTATGGCTCAATAAGTGGTAAGATAAGACAATAAGAAATAGCTCTCAGCTTCACAAAGGTTGGTGACCCCTGAGGTTTCTTAGAAAGACTCTGGTAAAAATAAAAGTATTGACTGAGGTCATTTACTTAAAGTTGCTCTAAGTAATTTGAAAAACAAATTAACTTAAAACATTTTTTCTTGCCTCTTAACCATGTTCTAACATAATAAAGCTATAAATATATTGTGGTGATTAAAACTATTTAATAAAGTGATTCTCTCGCGGTGGTCTAAAAACCTGGAACCGTCAGCAACTACTGGACAATCCAGCTGTCTGTTTGTATGGAATCAGATGAGTCTCATTAAGAATAAACTCACTCAACGTTTTCCACAAAAATACAATGCTCATTCAGAAACTCACACGCTGTGGTTCACAAATATAATTTGAAGGAATACTTGTAGTATAAACTAACACATCTTACAAATTGTTTAATGTGCATTTAAAAACTGTTTCTCATTTGTGAAAATCCCTATATTTGTGAGAAAATTCTGTGTGGTGCGTTCAAAACTGTGTGGTGCGTTCAAAACTGATCCTCATTTGTGAGAATATTCTGTGCGAGTCATTTTGAGACTCTTCTAACGTGGCAGGTCAACAAACGTCCTCATTGGCTAATGAATCTGTCAATCAAATATATGATTCTGCCCGGTCTGTTCCCTTTCAGCCAATCACATGGCTCCTTAGAACAAACCGGATGGGTCTTATGCGCAGTGCTGTTTACCTAATGGCGGACATGTAGGACCGGCTGGAGTTTACCTTTTAAACGTAAGTATATTAAAATCTGGCGGTTCTAAAATTAAAAGCTTAAAGCTGTTGTGTTGTTTTCATTCAGCTAGACTTAAAAAGAAGTAATTAAGTTGCTCACACTTTTCTTTATGTAGATATAGATGTAGTTTAGCTTTTTGAAGCATGATTGTGCATATGAGCAGTTAGTCTCTTCCCTGCAATCAGAGTGATCGCAGTTTGGAAAATCAGAGAATAATTATCATGGAGTCAAACTAACCACTATAGGGCGCAGGGCCCATATCAAAATTGAGTTGTTTTTGACTCTCAGGAAGTTTATTCCAAAAGCCCAAATTTGCTGTGGTTTTGTTTATTCTACAAACTTCTGGAATTACATTTAGCTGCATGGTTTCATGGACAATTCCAGCGACTGACCTGTGGTCAATGTACAAGCTGTTATAGGCGACCGCACAGCAATCTGTCCATGTTTATGGTCTCGGCACTGTAGGCCGCAAATCCCGGACTGTTTCCTAGACCTCAGTCCGCTTACAGTGCATAAGGCGGCTCTGCTGCGCACGGACCTCCGGGTGCTACGGACCTCCACTTCGTGATGTGAATTTGAGAAATCTAGGGTAATATATGTGGCGGGGCATGATTCTATCACGCTAGATTTCTCAAATTCTCCTCCTGGTGTCCGAGAACACCGGCTGATTAAAGCTTTTAGCAATACAGGCAGCAGTGGAAGCTGGAACATAGCGGCTAGCGAGATTAGCTCTGTTAGATCGGCTCCCTCAGTCTGATCGTGTGTGTGTGCGTCGCGGGGCATTGTTTTACTATATTTCCTTTTGTATTAATAAAATGTATTTTTCTTTATGGAATCATGCCTCCGGCTGCCTTTGGTTGAACCCTTATGAACTAGTGAGAAATTTGTGCTCGCTCCCGCTAAAAGCTGCAGTTATTCGCAGCGCCAGGCGCGGCGCTCATGAGGTTTGTTTTTCAAAGCTCCCTCATGTCCCTTTAAACAATTTGTAAGATGTGTTAGTTTATACTACAAGTGTTCCTTCAAATTATATTTGTGAACCACAGCGTGTGAGTTTCTGAATGAGCATTGTATTTTTGTGGAAAACGTTGCGTGAGTTTATTCTTAATGAGACTCATCTGATTCCAAAGTTTTGCCGAACCACCTCACTTCCACACTTCCTTGAATCCTCCATTCATGCAATTTTGCAGCAGAACATGGGGAATATAGCAGACGAGAGCGGCGAGAGTTCTGAGACTGTTTGTATAAGCTAGCTAGCTATACCTAGCTTGTTTGCAGATTAGTAAGAGCAGTTTCCCCACACCGCCCTACAATTAGCTACTGTGAATTTATCCATTCAGCTCCTCGATAGAGAACAGCATGTCAAGCTGAAACTACTGAAGCACTGATCAGCTGGACATGAGGATTCAGAGGTTTAGAGAAGGCCACATTAAGGTCACCTGTAAAGCTTAGAGTGCATTTTAGGTTCATCCTGAATTTTCACCAGAATGATTGACTCTTGTGACTAGAGTGTGTACAGCTCCATACCAAACGATTCCACGATGGGAGCTGCTCAAATAAAATTGTGATAATGTCACTGTATTTCTTAAAAACTATCAATAGTCAGCAGGAATATTCAGAGGTAAATATTAGCTTATATTATCTGTAAATACAGCTCACAGGTACATACTTTTGGCTCATTTATCAGGTGTTTCTATTTGACCAACTGGTTTTGTCTTCAAGAAGTTTCACATTCCATATTGGTCTGCAATGCTCAAAGGTCGAATGTTCCTGCAAATGGCTTTACGTCAGGTCCTGTCACCGCATTTTCTTTAGCATGGTGGTCTAGCTAATTGAATACCTAAAAAAGTCATTACATTGGGGCAGCAGGATGGCCTGTGAGGTGATCTGTGGACACTGGGTGAAGTTACCTACCTTAAATTTCTGAAGGAAAACATGATCTTTGCAGAAACACTTGGCAAAAGTGGTCACAAGAGAAGAAGTGAACACTGATCTGTTTAAAGTGGCCAAACCAGGGTCCAGACATGAATAACTGATAGTCAGTGAAGAAAATTAGAACATCAAAAAACCTTTCATCTTCACAGACCTGGATATTGTAGCAAAAAGTGAATTGTTCATTTTTATCGAAGAGAGATGCTAGTTGACTTTGTGATTTGCTAGTGAAGGTTCTCGGTCATCTAGGTCATGGTAATCCAAAAAGGGTTCAAATAAAGGCAAGTGGACTTCTTTGGTTCTTTGAAGATGTTTCTCTTCTCATCTCTTCGGAGTCCCGAATTATAACCTAGGGCATGTTGTGATCTGTGTGGGACACCGGAGTACCAGAGGAAACCCATGCATGCATGGGGAGAACATGCTAACTCCACGCAGAAAGACCGCAGCCGGGATTGGAAGCTGCAACATTCTTGCTGCAAGGCAACGGCGCTAACAACTGCACCACCATGCAGCCCTGTAGCTGTCTGATGTTGATTAACAAGCTGAAACTACCTGTGGATCCATCTCCTCCTACCCCCTGAGACGTCGTTGATGTCAGTAGGCTCTATTGTGTCAGACTGGTCCCCTTGTGAGTTGTTTTGATCAGATACAGGAAGGTGTGAATTAGACTGAATCTGTCTGGAAAACCTGAGGCCTCCTCCTCAGTTTAATGTAGGTTTTCCCATTTGACATAGATGGCTTCCTTTACTCCTCTCTCAAATCTTCTCTGTCAAATGTGTACATTGTCATTTTCAAAGTGTGTCCCTTGTCCTTGAGGTGTAGGTGGACTGCTGAGTCTTGACCTGAACAGGTGGCTCTTCTTTGTTGTGCCATGGTCTTGTGTAATTGTTGTTTTGCTTCTCCTGTGTAAAGGTCTGGACAGTCCTCACTGCAATGGACTGCATAAACAACACTACTAAACTAAGCAAAGGTCCAGGAGTGTCTGGATCTGGTCTGAAGTCAGGTTTGTCCTGTCATTAAGAGACTCAACTGGTTCCAGCTGCTTTCTAACTGTTTCCACTACTTCAAATGTAGTACTACATGTGACGAGTGACATGATGTCAAAAGAGACAATGGTTTCATCTGGAGCCAAATGGAGAGCTTGAACTTTCCCAACAAAATCCACAGAATTTTGAATGTGATGCTGGGTTTTTCTAACCAAAGGGGCCAGAATGGCGGAGAGGTCTGTAGGTGACAGAGTTGATGCTGCTAATAATGGGTCTGAGTGGTGCTTCTTCTTTGTGAAGTCCATAGATACATGGAGTGGCTTCTCCTGGATAGAGTCTGTAGAGTCTGTGACTGCGCTGATGGTTCATGAAATTCTACCAGGAAAAAACATGGCTTGTTTTAGTTCATGGTGTTTGGCACTGTGAGATGAGTAATGCTTCAATCATGGATTCCTGCATGAAAAGAAATTTTTACTGAATTTAATGAATGCATCAAACTGAGTTGCAAGATGTGGCATGAAAACCAAAAGGCCTATCCAGACCATGCATCAACAGATCTTTGCAAAGGAAAACCTGCAGGCCTGAGTTATGCCATTAGGGCCAGAGATTGTTCTGTGATGACTGTCTTCACAAGCCTGTCCAATCATATCAATACTTTTCTTAGCAATCCATGACATGACTTCCTCCATCAGCTCAAAGGAAACAGGGACACGGTGTCACCCTCTGGGATCATTTCCCTCGTTATGTTTTCAAATTTTCCCCACTGGTTAAGTTATTGTCTTACTGAAGGAGTCCTTGCCAAACCTTTTCCCCCTCCTCTTCCTCATGTCCTCACAATGAACGGAAGCTGCCAGCTGGAGCCTCTTAGGGTTACAAGAGAACACACTCTCTGGGGTGTCATTTTCACATTCAAAGCTCCAAAACATGCCGTCATATCCTTGCAGCTACCAGGTAGCATACAATAGTCTCGCATAACACGATGTGTGCAGAGGATGAGGGTGTGTGCCTGCACTGCTTGGCTGGTGGACAGATTTACACACATCAGTTAGGGTGCTGTTAGCAGAGCAACGTTCCCCTAACATTCTGAGGAAATCCATGCTCCTGACCAGCACACACACTATGTATTCCATCACGTAGTCCACTCAGCCCACGTGGCCATGGGGTGTCCTCAACATGCAGGCATGGTGACGTGTCAGTTTTTTTCTATGGGCTTCCCCCCGTTTCTGTGCTTCTTTTAGGTTATGCTGTGTGTGTGTGTCTGCGTGTGTGTGTGTGTGCGCGCGCGCATGAGCATTTGAAGCGCCATGTGTGAGTCCTCCTCTCTCATTTCTACATTTCAGCACATACAACTGTGTGTGCACAAGTGTGTGAGCCATTGTGAGTGTGTTATGAGAGGCTTTGGAAGGAATTTCGTGGGATGATGGGGTTTCCCTCTCAGGCTCCTGATGAACTCCCTGCATACCATGGAATTCCCTCAGAAGTTCCACACAATGCTGCTAGTCTTTCCAGCCTCTTGCCCTGTTAGAGTCCTTCTCTAATATTTAACCATCTAATATCCATACAAATAAAACTGTTAAATAAGGTTACGTAATTTTACGAAAGCATTTCACCATGTTTCAGACCTTGATCTCCTTTGGTGTTGTATAGACACTGATACCTCTCCATCATATTTAACGCCTAAATCACTTATTGAGCCTTTTGAGGTCCAACCTCCTATTTATCATCAGGAAATCAGCAGATTGTTTTACTAAACCACTAAAGCATGCTGCAGATGAAGTATGTTTTCTTTTAATTCTTAGAAAGTCTTTTTTGTAGTATTTAAAGCTAGTCTCATGTATGTCATCGTCAAATTTACCCATAGTTTTTAAGGTGTGGTATAACACTAGCATATACTTACAGAAAAAATAAATGGGTTACAGTCAAAGGTACCTTGTAATTAGATGACTTAGACAAATTGATTTCAAATTAAAAAGCTTTGCTCACACTTTATATTTCACAGCAAACAAAAAAGAGTTCAGCTCTTCCTTTTAAATAGTTTCCAACAGTCACAAGCTTAAGGGCCCTTCTCACTGCAAGCTGCCATCCAGCCTGCTGCACCCAAGTTGATTTATTTTAACTTGAACAGGTCTGGACTGGTCTATGACAGTACCATAGCTCATCAGATCACAAAGTGTCTCATGCAAACATTTTAACACGTTTACATTTGTTTTAATTTTTGAGTTTTCATGCAACATTTTCCTCAACATGCTGACTCAGCATCACATTCCTCTTAAGTGGGATGAATGTGGAGGCAGTCTTTGAGCAGAAGCTGCTGCTGATAGAGCCTAGACTCTGACATTATTATCTATTTACACTTAGTGTACAATTTCTGAAAAAAGCACGGGGTGGGGGGTCTTGCGTGTCAGGGGGGTCTGTAGAGGTTCGGATCTGGCAACGCGCACTCGTTCCTAGATAGCAACCAACTCATTACGGAATTGTTTCAGATGTCCTGTGCTGCAACAGAAGAACTACAGAAACTGGTCAGACAGTGCACACCAGGTATCAGACCTACCTGATCCCTCTGCCCAAATGCGTCTTTGCGGACCGGGACTTTTGTGGTCCCTATCGCTCAGTCCGCGATCAGACGCTGATTAACTACACTTCCTGTTGTGGTGTGCTCTGAAGGAGCTCTCAAAGTAGCGTTCATAGGCTTTGGAGACTTGTTGATAGGCATATGTCCCCCCCACACACACACACACCCCACGCAGAGATGTCCATTAAACACCAGCGCCAGGTTCTCCCTGAGAATCTCAATGAAAAAATTATGTGAACCCCTCATTTCTCTTTCTCTCAATCTTTCGCTCATGATCTCATAATGAACGCTAATAACATAACCGATGTTCCATGGAGCACACAGAGCTGCACTGCACCTCGTCACAACCCCTCACCTGATCCCTGCAGCCCTAACCACAAGGAGCTGATTAACGGACAGAAGCCAGATTATTGCATAGAAGTCTGTCCCCCCAGGGGTGAGAGATTAATGACGGGGGGGGGGGGATGGCAGTAAAAGCAGAGGGACGGTAAATCCCCCTGATCCCCCCTAAATCGCACCCTGCTTACACTGTTGCACATCGTTAATGTAACACCATGGCTTTTTTTTCTAACAGTCTGACAAATATACTGCAGCTAGAAAAATAGCTACAAACGGCAGATGCAAAGTGGCATTACCTGGTTTGCTAAGCTGTGAAGATATGATAGGATATGAAGGGCTTTTGTTGCTAGCCTACATGCTAGCCTGCATGCTAACCTACATGCTAGCCTACATGCTTCAGCAACGAAGTGCTCAGTCATTCAGCATCACTGCACTAAAACAAATGGACTTGTTTAGTTTATTTTAAACATAACTGGAAAATAAAAGAGTAAAAGAAACAGATAGTAAAATAAATCAATAGATAATATTATATATAAACCATGGAAGTCATTTTAATCACAGCACAACAGTTTCATGGTTTTTTTGTTTTTGTTTTTCCAAAAATTTATTTCATTTAGTAAAAAACAAAACAAAAACTAAAATACACAAAACTGCTATTAAGCATAACCAAGAATGAAAAGGAACAGAAAGAAGAGAAAAACTCTTATTAATATCTGCCCCTTTAAAAAGAAAATAGTAATATTAAAATAAATAAAAACAAAATAGAATTAAAAAGAAAAGGCTTTGAAGTGGAACAGGCAGTATAAACTGAAAGAAAAGCCTTCACTTAACCAACACACACTCCATCTCTCCCACAAACACTTCACAGAAAATATTTGATGTCAACGAGGGGAAACGTCAATTTACACAAAGTTTAACATCAACAGTCTACATTAGGTATCAACAGACCAAAGGTATCGACGATACTCTCTAAAGCTAACAACACATTTGGAAATAATTTCTAAAATTTCACTGAAAGTATATACAGGCAGAAGGCCAGCAGCAGGCAGGGTTCTTCTAGTCTGGATGATCTTTAAATGTCTATGATTCCTGACAGGAAGTCAAGTTCAAAGCATGAAATAAGACAACTGGAAATTTATTATCTGAAACAAACTGTGAAAAGTGTCTTCACAGTAAATGCCAGCGCTATAGTCTGGGGTTTTCAGGCAACATTAATTAGACAAACTTGCATTTTGTTATTGTCTGATGCAAAAGTGATGCAAATTAAAAATACACAATTTTGCACAACCTTTTTACAGCATTTTAAAAAGCTATTGATCTTTTGAAACCACTGTGTTCAGGTTGCTTTCTAAATCCACTCTACATTCCTTGAAATGGTCACAAAAATGTTCTCACATATTTATTTTCTTTTAGGAATCATGCTATTAAAAATACCATACCAAAACAGATAGCTTGTCATTTACTCTGGTCCTCGTGTACTTTTTTCCTTCTGACATCTCATTTGTTTGCCACATTGCCCAAGAACCAAGGTATCCAAACCCACGTGCTTCCTTTCAAAACCACAGAAAGATCTTAGGGGTAGGCCCTTATGTAACCACCCACAAAAACCTAGTGTTGTCATAGCAACCTTCAACTAGCAAGTTTAAACTGGAGGTAAAAGGGGAGACACCAGTGTTGACAAAACTAACTCTGAGGGGGGTTGTGGCAGAGCAGGGGTGCGTCATCAGCAGAGAATTCTGGCTCTCTGCGTTGTGGTTTGGCAGTTTTTGGCTTTGTGTGTTTGTGAGCTGGCAGGCATGTGCGTGTGCGTGTCTAGGTTTGCTTATTGTTCATTGATTCTGTTTACCTCTGAGGGAATTGGCAAAGTGTGTGGGTGTACATTTTTATGTGTTTTGTGTTTATATCAGAGGGAATGTGTGCGTGTACGCTCACATACACAGTCTTGTTACCCAGGAGTGTTTGGCGTGGGATGAAGACTCCCAGTAGGTCTGTGAGAAGAGAGATGAAAAGCAGGGCCATGGAGAGCTGCTGCTGAAAGCCTGGATTAAATTAAAGTTATGACCTTCAGTTTGTTTGTCATTGAGTCAGCTGGTAGTGAGTATAGGACTACCAACACTCAAACACACAGACCTCATCTGACTCCTAAAAACTGTTAAAACAAACCTTAAATGTTCTCATATATAAACCAAGAACAAAAATGACTTGCAACATGTCCAGCTTTAAAAGTGGCAGCTTGTTTGGGAAACGGTGAGTTAGAGTGAGAAGAGCATTACAGTAGCTCATCCTTCTGATCAATAACCTGCCCATCACACTCCGGAACAACAAATCACAGCACAGTGTAAAAAAACAACCAAACACACAAAGCCCATGACTAGTTGACTGTATAACACACACACAGTATCTTCTGCTCATACAGGTCGAGGTCACAGGGGCAGCATCACAAGTACGGAATCCCAGCTTGTCCTCTCCATGCCCACCTCCACCAGCTCCTCCAGCAGGACCCCAAGGCGCTCTCAGGCCAGATTGAAGATGTATATTCTCCAACATGTCCTGGGTCGACTGGGGGCCTCCTGCCAGCAGGACATGCCTGAAACAGCTCCCTGGGTAGGCGTCCATGAGGCATCCTGACCAGATGTCTGAACCACCTCAAATGGCTCAATGTGGAGGAGCAGCGATTATATTTAAAGTTCCTCTCGGATGTCCAAACTCCTCACCCTATCTCAGGGTTTCCGCGCGGTGGTAAAAGGTAGTAAAAGAAATGTGCTCAAATTAAGGCCCTTAAAAGGTAGTAAATTACTGCATTTGGTAGTTAAAAAAATTCTGACTTGGTAGTGAATTTCTGTCACAAAATTAAAATATTTTAACCTTCCCCATTCGTTTAACTAAAAACGGCTTTTTATTGTGCTGACAGGACAGCAGAACCCTGAACGCTATTGATAGCCTTGCACATGCGCACAACAGCTTTATTGTGCATGCGTAGTGTCAGGATAACTCATGTAGAAGCTAGCAAGTAGCACCGCAAACAATGGGTAAAATGTAAGTTTTCCAAACTTTGGCTCGACGACCCATTCTCTAAAGGCTGGCTAAACCAGTCATGGGCAATGACCGAGAGGCTTTTTGTCAGGTGTGCCGAAAAACTATTAATTTGACGTGGAATGGGGGTGGCCATCGTCCGGCTTTAGGACGGACTGGCCGGTTTTCAGGAGGCGTGTCCGCCGTCTGGCGAGCCCTTAAGACGGACGCCGGCTTTTGGCTGAATTATTTTCTTCACATGGTCCAGAGTCTCTGGTCCAGAGAAACAAATTGTGAAAACAAACAAACAAAAAACCCCGGAGAGCTCTGCTCAGCGTGCGTGAGGTAACTCGGGGTGCTCTCCGCACTCAGCTGTGCCCCAGACACGCCTCCTCCTGGACCGGATAGAGAACTCGCGCTGCAGCTGAAACCTGAACCATGAAACAGGTCGACCAGAAACCGGAGCACAGAGACCTCAGAGCTGTGCCATGCCTGCGCCGTTATTTTGATTAAAAATCATTGTGATCACTCACACGGGGACCGCCACAGCGCGTCCCAGAAACGCGAGTCCACGCCACGGCACTAATTCAGATACTCACCAGTTTAACTCCAGGGGGTCCAGGGTGGAGAAGCACAGAATGAGGAGATAAATCCCCACTAATAATCACACCTATGGTCTCTAATGAAAAATTTAATGCACCTAAAGTAAACAAATCTGGTATCAACAAGTAAAAACTTTGTTTTTTATTTTAAAAAGAGCACTGAAGATCATCAGTAACAGATCCCTCTAACCTGTTATTTATCAAATATAAAATACTGACATGATTTAGTTGACTTGAAAATATTACAATGTCCAAAGCTAGTACCGACTAATATTCAGAAAATGTTTCAAGAAAAAGTTAGTAGTTATAGTTTGAAAGGAAGTGAAGTTTGTAAAAAGCCTCAATTTAGAACCAAAAAGAACTGAATATTTCTGTAAATGGGGTAAAATAATATAACAACCTTGGCAAAGAAATAAAAGAATCAAAATCATTAATATATTTAAAACTGTATCAAACTGAGGGGTAAGGAATATCATTTTGTTTTATAAAAATGGACAGAAAATATTTTTTTAAAGTCTCTGCTCCTTTTCATTCATATTTTTTAGTGTTGATTTGTAAATGTTACTAAAGTGATACAAAAATAACAAAGTCTAAATGCATCCATAAGATGTTTTTGTAACAGATTATTGGATGAAGTGTCAAATAAGTCTCAGAAATGTAACTGGTTAAAGCCCAAACCCAATCAGAT
>SSNR01000232.1:717857-777857 GCA_006937965.1 Callopanchax toddi
GTGTCAGTGCATGTCAGTATGTGTCAGTGCGTGTCAGTATGTGTCAGTGCATGTCAGTATGTGTCAGTGCGTGTCAGTGTGTGTCAGTGTGTGTCAGTGTGTGTCAGTGCATGTCAGTGTGTGTCAGTGTGTGTCAGTGTGTGTCAGTATGTGTCAGTGTGTGTCAGTATGTGTCAGTGTTTGTCAGTATGTGTCAGTGCGTGTCAGTATGTGTCAGTGTGTGTCAGTATGTGTCAGTATGTGTCAGTGTGTGTCAGTGCGTGTCAGTGTGTGTCAGTGCATGTCAGTATTTGTCAGTGCGTGTCAGTATGTGTCAGTGTGTGTCAGTATGTGTCAGTGCGTGTCAGTATGTGTCAGTGCGTGTCAGTATGTGTCAGTGCGTGTCAGTATGTGTCAGTCTGTGTCAGTATGTGTCAGTGTGTGTCAGTGCGTGTCAGTATGTGTCAGTATGTGTCAGTGCATGTCAGTATGTGTCAGTGTGTGTCAGTATGTGTCAGTGTGTGTCAGTATGTGTCAGTGTGTGTCAGTGCGTGTCAGTGCATGTCAGTGCGTGTCAGTATGTGTCAGTGCATGTCAGTATGTGTCAGTGCGTGTCAGTATGTGTCAGTGCGTGTCAGTATGTGTCAGTGCATGTCAGTATGTGTCAGTGTGTGTCAGTATGTGTCAGTATGTGTCAGTGTGTGTCAGTATGTGTCAGTGTGTGTCAGTGCGTGTCAGTATGTGTCAGTGCATGTCAGTATGTGTCAGTGCGTGTCAGTGTGTGTCAGTGCGTGTCAGTGTGTGTCAGTGCATGTCAGTATGTGTCAGTGTGTGTCAGTATGTGTCAGTATGTGTCAGTGTGTGTCAGTATGTGTCAGTGTGTGTCAGTGCGTGTCAGTATGTGTCAGTGCGTGTCAGTATGTGTCAGTGCATGTCAGTATGTGTCAGTGCGTGTCAGTATGTGTCAGTGCATGTCAGTATGTGTCAGTGCGTGTCAGTATGTGTCAGTGTGTGTCAGTGTGTGTCAGTGCGTGTCAGTATGTGTCAGTATGTGTCAGTGTGTGTCAGTATGTGTCAGTGTGTGTCAGTATGTGTCAGTATGTGTCAGTGTGTGTCAGTATGTGTCAGTATGTGTCAGTGCGTGTCAGTATGTGTCAGTGCGTGTCAGTATGTGTCAGTGCGCGATGTCAGTATGTGTCAGTGCGTGTCAGTATGTGTCAGTGTGTGTCAGTGTGTGTCAGTATGTGTCAGTGTGTGTCAGTGCGTGTCAGTATGTGTCAGTGCGTGTCAGTATGTGTCAGTGCATGTCAGTATGTGTCAGTGTGTGTCAGTATGTGTCAGTGCGTGTCAGTATGTGTCAGTGTGTGTCAGTGCGTGTCAGTGCGTGTCAGTATGTGTCAGTGTGTGTCAGTGCGTGTCAGTATGTGTCAGTGTGTGTCAGTATGTGTCAGTGTGTGTCAGTATGTGTCAGTATGTGTCAGTGTGTGTCAGTATGTGTCAGTGTGTGTCAGTGCGTGTCAGTGCATGTCAGTATGTGTCAGTGCGTGTCAGTATGTGTCAGTGTGTGTCAGTATGTGTCAGTGTGTGTCAGTATGTGTCAGTACGTGTCAGTATGTGTCAGTGCAGTGTCAGTATGTGTCAGTGTGTGTCAGTGCATGTCAGTATGTGTCAGTGCGTGTCAGTGCGTGTCAGTACATGTCAGTGTGTGTCAGTGTGTGTCAGTGCATGTCAGTATGTGTCAGTGTGTGTCAGTATGTGTCAGTGCGTGTCAGTATGTGTCAGTGTGTGTCAGTATGTGTCAGTATGTGTCAGTGCGTGTCAGTATGTGTCAGTGTGTGTCAGTGCGTGTCAGTATGTGTCAGTGTGTGTCATTATGTGTCAGTGTGTGTCAGTGTGTGTCAGTGCATGTCAGTATGTGTCAGTGCATGTCAGTGCGTGTCAGTACGTGTCAGTATGTGTCAGTGCATGTCAGTATGTGTCAGTGCGTGTCAGTATGTGTCAGTGCGTGTCAGTATGTGTCAGTCTGTGTCAGTGCGTGTCAGTATTTGTCAGTGTGTGTCAGTATGTGTCAGTGTGTGTCAGTGCGTGTCAGTATGTGTCAGTGTGTGTCAGTGCGTGTCAGTATGTGTCAGTGCATGTCAGTATGTGTCAGTGTGTGTCAGTATGTGTCAGTGTGTGTCAGTGTGTGTCAGTATGTGTCAGTGTGTGTCAGTGCGTGTCAGTATGTGTCAGTGTGTGTCAGTGCGTGTCAGTATGTGTCAGTGTGTGTCAGTATGTGTCAGTGCGTGTCAGTATGTGTCAGTGCGTGTCAGTATGTGTCAGTATGTGTCAGTGTGTGTCAGTGCATGTCAGTATGTGTCAGTGTGTGTCAGTGCGTGTCAGTATGTGTCAGTGTGTGTCAGTGCATGTCAGTATGTGTCAGTGCGTGTCAGTATGTGTCAGTGCGTGTCAGTATGTGTCAGTCTGTGTCAGTGTGTGTCAGTGCGTGTCAGTATGTGTCAGTATGTGTCAGTGTGTGTCAGTGCGTGTCAGTATGTGTCAGTGTGTGTCAGTGTGTGTCAGTATGTGTCAGTGTGTGTCAGTGTGTGTCAGTATGTGTCAGTGCGTGTCAGTATGTGTCAGTGTGTGTCAGTGCGTGTCAGTGCATGTCAGTATGTGTCAGTGCGTGTCAGTATGTGTCAGTGCATGTCAGTATGTGTCAGTGTGTGTCAGTATGTGTCAGTATGTGTCAGTGCATGTCAGTATGTGTCAGTGTGTGTCAGTATGTGTCAGTGCATGTCAGTATGTGTCAGTGCGTGTCAGTATGTGTCAGTGTGTGTCAGTATGTGTCAGTGCGTGTCAGTATGTGTCAGTGTGTGTCAGTATGTGTCAGTATGTGTCAGTGTGTGTCAGTGCGTGTCAGTATGTGTCAGTGTGTGTCAGTGCGTGTCAGTATGTGTCAGTGCGTGTCAGTATGTGTCAGTGTGTGTCAGTGTGTGTCAGTATGTGTCAGTGTGTGTCAGTGCGTGTCAGTATGTGTCAGTGTGTGTCAGTATGTGTCAGTGCATGTCAGTATGTGTCAGTGCGTGTCAGTGTGTGTCAGTGCATGTCAGTGTGTGTCAGTGCATGTCAGTATGTGTCAGTGTGTGTCAGTGCGTGTCAGTATGTGTCAGTGTGTGTCAGTGCGTGTCAGTATGTGTCAGTGCGTGTCAGTATGTGTCAGTGTGTGTCAGTATGTGTCAGTGCGTGTCAGTGTGTGTCAGTGCATGTCAGTGCATGTCAGTATTTGTCAGTGCGTGTCAGTATGTGTCAGTGCATGTCAGTATGTGTCAGTGCATGTCAGTATGTGTCAGTATGTGTCAGTGTGTGTCAGTGCGTGTCAGTATGTGTCAGTGTGTGTCAGTGCGTGTCAGTATGTGTCAGTGCGTGTCAGTATGTGTCAGTGTGTGTCAGTGTGTGTCAGTGTGTGTCAGTGTGTGTCAGTATGTGTCAGTGCAGGTCAGTATGTGTCAGTGTGTGTCAGTATGTGTCAGTATGTGTCAGTGTGTGTCAGTATGTGTCAGTGTGTGTCAGTGCGTGTCAATGCATGTCAGTATTTGTCAGTGCGTGTCAGTATGTGTCAGTGCATGTCAGTATGTGTCAGTGCGTGTCAGTGTGTGTCAGTGCATGTCAGTGCATGTCAGTATTTGTCAGTGCGTGTCAGTGTGTGTCAGTGCATGTCAGTATGTGTCAGTGCCAATAAAGTAGTTGTCCCGCAGTTCTCTAAAAACTTCAGCCAATCCTATCGTTCGGACCAAACGATAGGATTGGACAATCCAGCTGTCTGTCTGCTGCATTTCCACACTGCTTGGATCCACCATTAATCCGCCCGGTGTAATGCCATGGAATACGCTAATCTAATTGTTGCCCCTGATAGGATGGTCCCTCTGATCAGTCAACATATTGGACATTTAAGTTCTGCTGTAAAGTCAAACCTGAGGAATCTGGGTGTTATTTTCGACCAATCAATGTCTCTTGAAGGTCACTCAAAACAGCTGGTCAGAAACTGTTTTTATCATCTGAGAAATATTTCCAAACTGAGAAAGTTGGTGTCAAAACCTGAACTGGAAATGGTTCTTCATGCTTTTATCTCCTCCCGTCTAGATTCCTGTAACACACTTTTCACATGTTTGAACCAAAAAGCCCTTTATGGCCTTCAGCTGGTCCAGAACTCTGCAGCGAGGCTCCTCACTGGAGCAAACAGGAAAGATCACATCACTCCTATTCTGAGGTCTCTGCACTGGTTACCTGTTAAATGTAGAATTCATTTTAAAATCCTGACTCTAACTTTCAGGGCCCTACATGGTCAAGCTCCTCTTTATGTTACTGAACTGATAAAGCCGTACGCTCCAACCCGAGTCCTCAGGTCCACAGACCAGAATCTCCTAACAGTTCCAAGGACCAGATTTAGAAGTCGAGGTGATCGCTCCTTCCAGTCTGTTGCACCTCGACTTTGGAATGAACTTCCATTAGTTTGACGCTGTATAGACAGTCTGGACTCCTTTAAAAAGCAGTTGAAGACCCAATTATTCAAAACTGCTTTTAAATAACTCTTTTGTGTTCTCTTGTTGTTGTTTAATGATTTTGATTTGTAATGATATTTTGTTTGTTTTATTAATTTTATTTGTTTTATCATGTTTGATTCTGTTTTCTGTGAAGCACTTTGTGATTTTTTCTGTGAAAGGTGCTATATAAATAAACTTTACTTACTTACTTACTTACATTTGACCCCTGGTCACTCACACACACTACTGTACTTTTTCTGCCAATAATCTGGATTATATGACCCTTCATCATGTCCTAACCTCTTGATAACCTGACTCAACATTCCTACAGATGTCCGCCAATCTTCTGGTCAGATGACTGTCCAGCCTCCGGACAGATGACCTCACTGGACTCTCTCTCTCTTAGTTATAATAAACTCAGTCTCTCAGTCATCTCCTTTCTTATGACATTAGTTTAATCTCTTGTTTATATTAAATGTGCCTGCAGTGTTCCTCCTCCAAGGTCATTTGCTCTCACATTCACATGGTGTTATAAATGTGTTTCTTCTGTTTCAGTCTTATTCTTACATAAATTTTAAATCATATTAGTAACACCTTTTCTACTTTTGCTAAAGTTAAAATAATGTTTGTTACTTAAAGGTAAATTATTTCATTAATCATTTAAAATGACAAGTATTTACTTAAATCTTTTTATTAAGTTAAACACTTTACCATGAAGTCATGTGATCTTAGTAAACTCCCTCAAAATCTCCTCCAACCTCATCAGTCCAGAAGACACTTCTTATTCCCTGATTGGTTATTTAGTTTCATTAAAACTAGTTTAATCCACGTCACCCTTGAGTCTGAGCTGAACCAAACCACAGCTTTGAACAAGGTCTCCAGAGACGCCTGCTTGCGTGGGTGTCTCTCTCTACCTCCTCTCAGCCGGTCAAGGAGAGTTTGCGTGAACTCTCAGGATGGCCTCAAAAAGAGAAATGCCTTCTCTTTAAACCAGCCAACAGGGAATCTGATCAGAAATGATTTCAGCATGCTGGCTGAAATGCTCCCCTTACTGATCGAGATGTGTCCACGGACTGTCCAGCAAAGTCCTCGGCAGCCACGCCTTCCAGGACCACCCTCCGGGTCTGGGGGACCCCACCTCAGCTCGTCGAGAACCCCGACGCTTGCCAGATCCAGGAACGTCCACACTCAGTAGGTGAAACCCACTTTCTGATCCAAGAGGCCTTGGTGATAAAGTTTAATTCTCCTAAACTAAAGTGAACCATCCAAATTAATAGCAACTCAAAATAGCAACTAACTAGTAGCAATAAATTTCCCCTAGTCTCATCAAAACATACTTAAGTCTGCTAACCTCACAATTAGACACATCTTTAAACATTTCACATCATGCTTAAGAATCTTAATTGTGTGCTATAAATGAGCTACCTCAAAAATCAGAGCTGTTCTATTTCTCTGTGTGTTCTTTGTTCTTTCATAAATAAATGATTGTAAAATATTTTATTTTGTCTAAGCTTCAAATGATCAATAAGGTGTTAATTCACTGTCCACAACCGAAAAGAACCTAATATACCTTCAGTAAATACTATCCATTTCCTAAGGTTAAATGTTACAGTTCATAATTTTCATCTAATCCTTTAAATGAGTTTAATATCTACTTGAAGAGGGTGTAGCCTGTCACAACGCTACACCGGACACATTTTCCTTCTGAACATCCTGGAAGTGAAAGGAGGACAGAATTAGCTGGCGGTTAGCACTTCCATTTTAATATAAAAATACCAGAGTCCCCCCAAAAAACACCTTTTCAGCTAGCAGAAAACTAAAATTGTTTGGAGGTGAAAAGAGGAAAAGCTGGGGGAACATTTCTTTGGCTGGAGTTAGACTCTGCATTGTTACCATCGCAAAACGGGGTCCCATGTCCGCGGGAAGGCTGGCGTACCAATTATACGCAACGGGAGGGGTGAGTGCTCCGAGGCGTGTTTCTGTAAAATAGCTAGCGAGACCTAGCTTGTTTACCTGGCTACTGAGTATGGCTTTAATGCACAGATGTTGCTTGTTATGATGTTATGTACTGAACAGCTAACAACTACAGCTGAAACTTCTAGCTGCCCAAAACAACACGACTTCACTCTGTCAGTGGCATCCCGACAACAGCAAGACGCACAATTCCTTCAGCCTTTCACAATAAGAGTCTTTAATTAATATAGTGGGCTTTGCCCATTTACAGTAAAGCTTTCCACCACAGTTCTATTTCTTTATACCCAACCTGTGGACATCATAGGTACACAGTGATACAGCTACATGGCATACACAGGCTCTGGCAGCACAGGACCCTGTTCATTTCACAAACTTCACCTCAAATCAAATCAAACTTTATTTATATAGTACCTTTCGTGCCACAGCGAGCAACACAAAGTGCTTGACAGATTAAAATGACCCATACAACCCACATTCCCTCCCTTTCCCACACATAGAACAATTATGACACTCTCCCCTCCCAGTCCACAACCCATTCCCAGGCACACATACATCCACACATACACATAAAAACCACATTAAACACTATGTTGAGCTCAGATGGCTCCAGTAATGAGCAACACACCATTGTAGCATCATCAAATATGCTATAACCTCTGACCTTTGACCTCTGTTGACCATCACAACAATAATCCATCTTTTTCCCAATAACTTGGAATACAATGACTCTTGGATTATGTTTAACCTGAATCAAGATCCCTACATGTGTCCTACTGTCCACTTTCAGGTGTCCACTTCCCAGATGACCCACTGGACACTCTCTAAAGATGTCTCTTCTGTAACACCAAGGACTGGTGTTCAAACTGTAATCTCTTGTTTACAGAACAGTCTCCTGTAGTGTTCCTGCTCAGGGTCATCCACACACTCACACTCAAAGTGCTATAATATGCTTCTCTGCTATTTTCATGCATTTCTATATTTATAATGTGAGTGTTTAACGGGCGGAAGTCATATGTGAGTTGGTAACTCCCCACAGTCCCCCTACCCAATCAGACCCATCCACCAGTCCACTAACTCAGTTTTGATTAGTACACTTAATATCTTCTGATTGGTTGAATTTAAGATAACGTAGTCTCAAAACTAATATTCAGTTCCGGTACAAGTCAGTCTTTTGCTACAGTCGCAGTCTTGGTCTGTGCTACAGCCTGAATGTAGCTGAGCTGCTATCTTCAGAGTCTTAGCTGAACCTTCATCAGCTTTGAACAAGGCCTTGAGAGACACCTGCTTGTGTCTCTTCATCTCGTCTCTCCCTCACCACGGGAGCAGATCAGAAATGACTTCAGCATGCCTGCTGAAATGTCTCCCTTGCTGATAGGGGACGTATCCACGGACTGTCCGGCGAGGTCCTCGGCGGCCACGCCTTCCAGGACCACCACTCCGAGTCTGGGGACTCCAGCCTCAGCTCGTGGAGAAACCAACGCCTGCCAGATCCAGGAGCGTCCACCTTTCAGTGAGCGAACACCACTTTCTGATCGAGAGGTTTGCTTTGATAAAGCTTAATTCTTCCAAACTAAATTAAGCCAAAACTAAATCCCATTCCAAACTCAAATTAGCCTAAATTGACTCTTAAAGTCACAACTAGGTTAACTGAATTAACTAACTTCCCTAGTCATTAAAACATATGCTATGGTCCGTTAAAACTCACAATTAACCTATCTTTAACATCCTCAACATGTTTAAGAATATTAATTGTGTTTATGTCAAACTTTCAAACTGTCTTATCTGTCTGTGTTCTTAGGTTTTTCAAATTAAATGGTTGTTCAATCTTATCTGGTCTGAGCTTCCCATTATTAATAAGGTATTTCAATTCACTGTACTCTTTTCAAAGAACCTAGATACTTTCAATAAATATTAGCTATTATCAGGGTTAAATGACAGTTTATCACCTTTCATTATAAACCAAAAATAAGTTCTAATGTTTATCTGAAGAGGGTGTAGTTAAAATAACTAATACTTATTCCAAACGCTACACCATCAAGTGGGCCCTCTGCCTCATCAGCTGTAGAACCAGGTCAGCAGCCACACCAAGGGCACCTGGGAATGGAGGGTGGCAACTCCCGCCACTGCCACTGCCCTACCGGGGAGCACCCGAGCCGCCGCCGCCGACCACCGGTCCCAAGGCAGAGGGCTCCACAGAGGAAACACTGGAGGATTAAAATGCGTAGCATATAAAATAACGAGAACTTATTTGAATAGTAAAATGACCAATAAAATGTGAATAAAAAGCTAAATAAATAATAATCAGTTAAAAGTTGATCTTAAAAAGTGGGTCTTGAGTCTATTCTTAAAAACCTGAACGTTCTCTGCGGTCCTGAGGTCCTCTGGCAGTCCGTTCCAGAGGCGAGGGCCATAATAACTAAAAGAAGCTTCCTGAAGCACCTGAACACAGCATCAGATTAACACAGCATTACGTGAACCTGTGTGTCATTTAGGTGACAAGTTTTTAAAATTATATGACACAAAATACATTTTGACTGACATAGACAGTGATTCTGGACACACCAAAAGACAAAGGTCAGCAAGAAACAGTTAGACGTCTTTTAGGTTAGATTTTGTGATTCAGTATCTATATACATTCTTTAGTTTCTCTTAGAACCCGTCATGGTTTGAGTCCAGTCATTGTTTTGGTTTTAATCCTGCTCAGCTCTGTTAGAGTTTTTCTTATCTACATTCCTGTTTTATGTTATAATCACTGTTTACATCAGGCAGGTTTCCTCCCTTCACACACCTCGTCCCAATCAGTGATTACAACTCCATACTTTGTATTTCTACTCTAATTACTAATTGCTGAGATGATTATTGTCATTTTTACTTTTAAGCATTAAAAATGACTTCATGACGTTTTATTTTTTTATACAATGTCCTGTTCATGCTGACTAATTAGGCTGGAGGAAGCAGAGGTGAGTTGTACATCCTCACAACTACAAAGTCAAAGAGTTCATTCAAATTAAACACAAATTAGATTTTAACCTCAAGTCACTCTTTACTTGTTTAACCTAGTGGGCGCTATTAAAAAGAACCGGTAACAACAGGCCCTTGGTTCCATGAGAAAGGCTCAAAGCTTTGATATGAAGAGGATGAAACTACAGTGTCTGTCAAACATGTTCAGACAGAAGTCTGTAGAGACTGCTTCTAATGAGTGAATCCTCAGGGGCCGACATCAGGTGTCTATTAATATGGTTTTACTTGGATTCCTGTTACCTAACAACAGATGAGAAACATCTCAAACATTCTGGGCTGAAAATCCCCATTTATGGGTAAAAGTCATCAACTGACACAACATTTTTATGTAAAACAAAAGCTATTGATGGGTTTAAAACGAGGCATTGTTAGAGAGGAGATATGTTGACTCTGAGAAAGCCTCTATCACTGATTTAAATGTCAGAGTCCATGTGCACCATGTCTGCTGGGGCGCATTTATCCATGACCAAGGCAGAAAGAATGTTTTCCATAAAAGGAGGCGATTTTTTAAAATTCTACTTTGATGAAAGTAAAAACTGAACAATCTCATGTGAAAAGTTTCAACAAAACAGCTGAGAGATAGTAAGTTCACACAGGGTGTGTGTGTGCATGCGTGTGTCTTTGTAGTGCTGTAATTATCTCATGAATGGATTTTCATCAGAAGTGAAGCTACAACTGAATAACTTTAAGAATCAGCTGAACACAGAGAGGATCTATAATCCCTCCAGTCACTTCTGGGTCTGTGTTGTCAGATTATGTGAGGCAAAGAGCAACAAGTTTAACAAAAACAAGTTCAAAAGAGGAGATCTGCAGTCACAAAACGAAAGCTTGAAAGGCCACTTTCTTTATACATATCAATTATTTAGCCATTTACACTCTTCTCTCCAAAGGAAGGAGAACCAAACCTACAAAGGCAACAATGCCAGAGGCAGAGTGGGCGGGTCTTCATGCCTGTGCTGTTGTTGATGATTGGCGGGTCTTCATGCCTGTGCTGTTGTTGATGATTGGCGGGTCTTCATGCCTGTTCTGTTGTTGATGATTGGCGGGTCTTCATGCCTGTGCTGCTGTTGATGATTGGACTAATTAGTTCTATAGAGACACAACAAGTCAAATAAGCAACTGTACTTTCTAATCAAGCACAACAGATCACAGCCCACGACTTTCAATACTTCCAAGTAAATTTTACAGAAAAACAAGTCCAAATTCATTCATAAACACACTGTTCTGGTTCTTCTTTGGGCTCTCCTCCCAGTGGAACATAATTAGAAAACCTCCAGAGGAAGGTCAATAGCTGTCAGTTGTCTGAACCATCACATCACGTTAGCAGCAACTCAACTTTGAGCTCTTCCTGGGTGATGGAGCTCCTCTGAGCCCAGCCAGAGGCCAGAGACTTATCCTGGATCCCTTTAATTTGGTCATGATCTATTCCTCAAAGGTGAGTGTTGGAATGTAGAATGCCCAGAAAACTGAGAACTTTGCCCTTTTGCTTAACTTTTTCTTCACCATGACAACCCAGAACAAACCCGGAACACTCCCATCTTTGCTCAGTTCTGCCATTACTTGCAAACAAGATACCAAGAAGATACTAAATCTGCTCCACTTGGGGCCGGTACTCCAACCTGGAGGGTGCATTCCACCTTTTTGGTCAGGAACATGGTGGAGAGGGTGCACCCTAAGAACCTGGAGACTGCCATTATAGCGCAGAGGGGTCAGTAGAGGGGTCTGACTAATAGGAGGTCACAGACCTTGTTGGATGACGACATTTTCTTTGTGAAGACATCTTGTGAATGGGTGTAGGTGGATGTTTGATGAATATAATCCAACAAGTCCCCTTCAGGAGCAGAGGCCATGTGGTTTTGTTCTGTGGATGGTGTCTGGTATCCTGTCGCCTCAGCAAGAAGAATCTCATCCAGGGTGTCTCTAGTTCTAAGTCGACCTTAGGAGTGAGTTTCTCTCCCTGTGACCTTGTTATGGACTGGTGGCTTGTCCCAGGTTCACCCCACCCCTCACCTGACTGCTGGGATATGCTGCACCACCCCCACCACCTAGCTATACTGTCTAACATGGAGGAGTTAAACATAAATAAAGGGGGAGGAATTAGGTGCAGGTATTAGAAATGGAGTTTGATGATGTTCCAAAGTCAACATCCATAACTTTGTTGGGCTTGTCAGACAAAAAAAAAAGTACGCTCAGATGTTTTAGACTCAAAAGGTTGTCTCCTCCTCGCACCAGAGGCTGGAGATACTGGTTCAGGTCTTCCTCCTGGCACATGTTTAATGTTACATTTTATTACAGAAGAGTCATGTTGGGAATTTGTGGAGGAGATGTACTTCTGAAGAGGAATTCTATCCTCAGACATGCTGTAGGAAACCAGATTCAAATCAATCAGTGAGAATCTTGTTAGGAGTTTTATTAACATGTTAGCACAGGTTCAAACATCAAAGCAAACCAGCAAAATTAATAAACAACAATTCAATAATCAGAACAGGTTTAACAGGAAGCGTTGCACACAAGAGGAAATATCCTGTGGTGAAACACAGCCATTCATAGAGAGATCTACTGTATCTTAGAGGACCTGACAAAGTTTCTAAAGGAACTGGACACAGGCATGTTTCCAGTTAATGACCTGTAAAAAGTATTAAAAGTTCTACTGATAAAGTATGATTGTATTTCCACGGCTGGATTTTAAGTAAATACAAATTGTTTAAACTGCGTCTCAAAAAATGGAATTCAATTTAGATGAGGTCAACTAATATCAGAGAAACGGAGAGCTGCTAATAGTTCAACCTACATGTTCCAGCCTGAGATTTACCCTGAAAACAATCTGAACGCTGATGGTGAACCGACGTAGAGGATATTGAACGTCTTCAGAACCTAAACTGGTACGGTCTATTTACTGTTTTATTCATCAATCACTCTAATTTTCACGTTCTGTTTTTGGCTGTAATCGAGGAGGATGTTCTTCAGGTCCCAGGAGGGTCTATTGGAATCTGTAGATCATCTTTTAGACCCATCGTTTTAGATCCGGGAGGCGTGTAGCTCAGTTAGTAGAATGACCGGTCTGGCATCCCTCTGATCCGAGTAGCTTTGTCAATTCTGTCTGAAGTAAAGGAGAGAGAATAAGACAGAATTGACAAAACTACTCGGATGAGCAGCGAAACGTCTTCAAAGAACCAAATAAGTTCAGTTGCTTTTATTTAAAACCCTTTTTTGGGTGAGAATAGAGCCTGCTCAGAAGAAGTCTCTGAAGGTGTGGACTGAGGAAGCCAGTGAGAGACTGAGGGACTGTTTCCAGACCACAGACTGGGAGGCACTCTGTAGTCCTCATGGTGATGACATCGAGAGCCTGACCCACTGTATCACTGACTACATGAACTTCTGTGTAGAGAACACTGTACCAACATGGTGTTTCTCTAACAACAAGCCCTGGGTGACCCCTGAGCTTAAAGCCCTGCTAAACAGGAAGAACTGGGCTTTCATCTCAGGAGACAGAGAAGAACAGAGTAGAGTCCAGAGAGAGCTGTAATCCAGGATCAGGCGGGCCAAGGACAGCTACAGGATGAAGCTGGAGGAGAAGATGGAGGAGAAGTGGAGGGGAACAACACTCGTGATGTGGAGAGGTCTGAAAACCATCACTGGACCTGGACAGGGTGGAGCTAGGGGGACTGCTGATGGAGATCAGATCTGGGCCAGTGACATGAACATGTTCTTTAACAGATTTCACTCCAACACCACTCCCTCTGCTCCCCCCACCACTGCCCCACCCCTTATCAACCCCGCCCCCACCTTACACCTCCCAGATCCTGTTGACACCAACACTATCCCATCTCCACTGTCTCCTTCAGTCTCCTCCTACCCCCAACATTCCCAACACTCCACACCTCCTCCCTCCACCATCTACCCCCCACCGCAATACCACACCTCCTTCTCCCCGCTCTCCTTCATATCTGATCAGGTGAGGAGAGAAATGAGACGGCTTAAGACCAGGAAGGCAGCAGGACCTGACTGTATCAGCCCCAGACTGCTCAGAGACTGTGCTGACCAGCTCTGCAAAGTGGTCACGTACATCTACAACCTGAGCCTCCATCTGGAGAAGGTCCCCACCCTTTGGAAGACCGCCTGTGTGGTTCCAGTTCCAAAGACAGCACACGCCAGGGAGCTGGACCACTACAGACCAGTTGCCTTAACCTCCCACCTGATGAAGACCATGGAGAGACTCATCCCCACCCCCCTTCAATCTGCAGTGAGCCCAGCGATGGACCCACTACAGTTTGCTTATAGGCCAAACATGGAGGTGGAGGACGCTGTCATCTATCTGCAGCATCGGGCGCTGACTCACCTGGAGACACCTAAAACTGCTGTGAGGGTCATGTTTTTTACTTCTCTAGCACTTTTAACACCATTCAGCCGTCTCTACTGCAGGAGAAGTTGAGAGCAGCAGGAGTGGATGATACCTGACTGCATGGATCGGGGACTACCTCACCAACAGGCCTCAGTACGTGAGGCTGCGTAAATGCATGTCTGAGGTGGTCGTCTGCAGCACTGGAGCTCCACAGGGAACGGTTCTCTCACCGTTTCTCTTCAGCCTTTACACCTCGGACTTCACCTACAACACCAGCAGCTGTCACCTCCAGAAGTTCTCTGATGACTCAGCTATCGTTGGCTGTGTTACTGAAGGGAACGACCTGGAATATCAGTCGGTCATCAGGGACTTTGTGAGCTGGTGTGAGCTCCACCATCTGTGCTGAAACACCAGTAAGACAAAGGAGATGGTGATTGACTTTCAGAGAAATGCATCACCCCCCCCACACACACACACACCAATGAACATTCAGGGCTCAGAAATTGAAGTAGTGGATACCTTTAAGTACCTGGGTGTCCACTTCAACAATAAACTGAACTGGTCCCACAACACAGTCGCTCTATATAAGAAGGGCCAAAGCCGCCTCCACCTCCTGAGGAGGCTGCGGTCCTTTGGAGTGAGCACCCATCTGCTGAGGACTTTTTACCACTTTGTTGTTGGTTCTACTGTCCACTACGCTGTGGTCTGCTGGGGAGCAGGCTGCTCCGACCGGGACCGGAGGAAACTGAACAGCTGGTCAGGAGAGCCAGCTCAGTTCTTGGCTGTCTGCTGGACTCTGTGGAGGAGGTGGTGAGAGAAGGATGTTGGTGAAGCTGACCTCCATCCTGGACAACTCCTCTCACCTGCTGCACCTGCCTGTGAGGGCTCTGAGCAGCTCCTTCAGTGGCAGATTGAAACATCCTCAATGTAAAACAGAGCGTTACCGCAGATCATTTATTCCCACGGCTGTAAGTCTGTAGAACTCCACTGTTTAGTTTCATTCTCATCTAACTCAGTAGGGTCTGTGCAATGGTCATATCGGTACATTTCTGTACAGTTTGGTAATTCACTATTGCATTTTGTTTTTATATTGATATTCTAATATCAGTTGATTTCTGTACAGCCCTGTAAATTCACATCTGTATTTTATCTCTTATATTGTCTCTGTGTCATCATGTGAAATTAGTGTGTGTCATTTACTGTACTTGCTTTTTAATCTCATGTGTATGCTGCTGTGACAAGTGAATTTCTCCACTGTGGGATCAATAAAGTCATTCTATTCTATTATATTCTATTACTCAAACAGGATGTAAACTCCTGAACGCTGCAGCACAAACACCATAAACTAAAGAAGCAGTATGTATGGTCCATAGAGGAATGACTGATACCGGCACTTTAAAATGACCAAAATACCATTTAAGGTGTTATTTTACTATGTAGTTACTGAGTTAGTTTAACAGGTGTCCTGTTTCTAGAGGAGTTACATACCACCTTAAGAAACCAGCATGCTGCATGTGAGCTGCAGCAGCTCAGGCCAAAACAAACAGAACCAAACAAACGCTCAACCCTAAAGAGCAGCTCATCAAACAGCTGACATGTCTCCTCCTCACAGATCGAACAGACCCGTCTGGACTCAGCTCCTCCCTCATGAACGTAATTTTAAATTAATTATCATCTAGAAAAAATGGAATTGTTTTTGTTCAAATAATAAAAAGCATTCCAGAAACATACATGATGTATTTGCACACAAAAAATGACATCACATGTTTTATGAGCAGGATGTTGAAGGCCTGGGAGAAGGAGAAGCAATGAATTCTGGTGAGAACAATGTGCTTAAAAAACTTTTACCATAAAGCTGTATTTATTTACTACAACACTGTAAAGTCTGAAAGACATTACATTTTGCTCTCCAGGACACAGACTTGCTTGTAATGGTGCCAAAATGTTAAAGAATAAATGAAAACTGCTTGAGGCGCGAGCATGATAAAAGATCCAGAGCTGCTTCTTTTATTCATGAAGACAAACAACAAAGAGTGAAAGAAACAAAACCAAGAGCAACCAGAGCAGTGAGAACCAGAACACCTGAGGGCCAAGCATCCCATGGAGGCGGGGCTAATTGGACTTCCTGTTAGCTAACAGCCACATGAAGAATAAAAGCAAGCTTTCTTTATATCACCACAGAGAATCAGATGAGTTAAAGGCCAGCTTTAAAGGAGGAACTAAATTATGAGAGCTCAGCGCTGCCGATGATGGAGGAGCTCAGTTTTAGACTCAGTAGAGAAGTGTTGGTGCTGTGTCATGATTAGCGCACCCCTTCCTGACCAGCAGACTGTAGGGAGAGGGTTGGTGAAGTTCAAGATGTCCGCAAAATTGTAAGAGGAAAACACTGTTTTCATCATTTATATGGATGAATATACTGACAGGAAAATTTCAAATTTGATTGTTTTTGCTGATCTCAGTGCTCCCTGGAGTTCCCCACCCTGAATGTTACCTGAAGGTGTGGGAGACAAAGGCCCACCGCGGACGGGACTTGGAGTTGCTACGTAGCTTAGCCCACCACCCGGCCACCATTATGGAGTCCCGTTTGTCTCTGGTCCTACTCACAGAGCAGGCCACACCCTGGATCTGGTCTTTACCTATGGACTACCATCTGATTTTAAATGATGTTGTGTTCAGTGACCATAAGTCAGTTTCCTTCCATGTTAATTTTAGAACTGATTCTTTTGTACAGGATTCTTCCAAACAAAGACGTTTTATTAACAGTTCCACCATCTTAAATTTCTCCTCCCTCTTTAACTTCGTGCCTCCTTTTGCTGATGATGTCGAGCTCCTTACCAACTAATTTAATGGTCACTGCCTTTCGATTCTGGATCAGGTTGCTCCACTCAAAACCAGGCACAGTTCTAGTGTCTCCAGGTCACCTTGGCTGAACAATCAGACTCGTGATCTTAGACACTCCTGCAGAAAAGCAGAACATCTGTGGAAGAAGACAGGTCTAGTTGTTCACCGTGAATATCTTAAAGAACTTCTAGAGTCTTATAACACAGCTGTAAATGATGCCAGATCTAGTTTCTTCAGGAACCTCATATCCCAGAATAAGAATAACCCTGAAGTTCTTTTTAACACCATCTCCAGCATCGTTTCTCCTCCTCAGCAGGCCCAGTTATCTTCAGTTGATGACTGCAACATGTTCCTCCATTAATTTTCAAACAAGGTTCTAAATCTGAGATTCGGCATTCCACCAGCTCCACCCATCAGCGAGGAACCCCTCAGTGCTCCGAGTCTTTTACCTCCTTCTCCACAATCTCACTAAAGGACTTGACTTCTGTGATCAGTCAGATGAAGCGTTCATCATGTTCATCAGATGTGCTTCCTCGCTCTATTAGTCGGCTCTGTTGCCTCTATCGGTCCATCTCTGTTGTCCATAATCAACAGCTCTCTAAATCAAGGCAGCGTTCCGTCCCACTTTAAAAAAGCAGTGGTGACTCCTCAAAAACAATTTCAGACCCATCTTCAAGCTACCCTTCATCAGTAAAGTCCTTCAGAAAGTTGTCGAAACTCAGCTCAGATCCTGGTTCTCCAAGTCAAAGATCTCCGACCCCTTTCAGCCCGGCTTCCTTAAGAAGCACTCGACTGAGACTGCTCTAGTCAGGGTTTACAACGACCTCCAAATAGCTGCTGATGCAGGTAAATGCTCCGTCATGATCCTGCCCGTCCTCAGTGCTGCTTTCGACACTGTGGAGCACAACATCCTACTGAACAGTTTAAATGTTCTGGCTGGATCTCAGGTTTTGTATTAAACTGGCTCACCTCCTACCTCTCCAACAGAACTTTCTCTGTGAAAACAGAAACCGTCTCTTCAGACACGCCTCCCTAACCTGCGGGGATCCACAAGGTTCAGTTCTGGGGCCTCTACTATTCTCATATCCTTCCTTTAGCTGGCATCATTCAGTCCTTCTCTAACATCCAGTATCACATCTATGCTGATGACATTCAGCTGTATGTGTCCTTCCTGCCCCACCAGTTAGACAGACTGACCACACTAGTAGTGTGGTCACACTAGTAGTAGTAGTAGCTAGTGCTCAGTTGGGAGAGTGGCCGGTCTGGTAACCGGAGGGTCACCGGTTCGATCCCCAGCTCTGGCTGGGTTAGATTGTCGTTGTGTCCTTGGGCAAGACACTTCACCCACCTTCCCTGTGTGAATGTGAGTGTGATTGTGTGTGAATGTTGGTGGTGGTCAGAAGGGCCGATGGCGCAGAATGGCAGCCTCGCTTCTGTCAGTCTGCCCCAGGGCAGCTGTGACTACAGACGTCTGTCGTAGTCTACCACCACCGGTGAGAATGACTGTGTGAATGAATAATGCAACTCTGTAAAGCGTCTTTGAGTGACCTGAAAAGCACTATATAAAACTGATGCATTATTATTAGTAGTAGTACTCTGCCTGACCCAGATCAGTAACTGGCTGTCCAGCGACTTTCTGGTTCTGAATGCCAACAAGACTGAAATCCTGATCATTGCACTTCCAGAACTTAAAATTGAAAAGGAAATAGCTTCCTTCTGCTCATCAGCCGAGCCAGGGGGGCTGGCTGGAGCCAGCTGCTTTTTTAAAGGGGAAAATTCTAAAACACTCAGCACTTAGCAGGGGGCTACAGGGGGCCAAGCTTGTTGTCAGGGGGCACTGGCCCCCTGCTCCCCCCCCCCCTCTAGATCCGCCCCTACCTCAACTGATTGTCTGAAGAGCTGCACCTGAGAGCTGCAGCTGAGGAGGATCTGCCTGTCACGCAGAGACTGCCTGTAGGCACCCAGGACATGACATTTAAACTCTTATTATAATAGTACAAATAAAATAAAATCTAGTATAACAGCAATCATATTGACTTTAATACAAACAGCTGAAATAGAAGAATTAACGCTGATAACTCAAAGTTAGACAGTTTGTCCTATATTATCCACTATACAACAGGAGAAAATCAACAAACAGGATGTTTCACTAAAAATCAACTTTAAGGTGATTGGTGAAGCACCATGAGGAGTTCAACCAGCCTGCAGGTGGGTGTGGACGTGTTCTTTATGTAAACGTCCACCACATTTCAAACCTGCTCCTTTCCATCATTAGCTCATCACAGTTCTGTCAACATGCCTCAGGCAATGATTTCCCTGCTTATACGGCTCAACCACTGTATCATTCCTTCACTCAAATCCAATTAAACCACAGAAAAACCGAATCACTGTGGTGCTGAAACAGGAACACCAAACTGTCAGCCTCTCTATGGCTGGAATGAACTGATCACACTCTAAAACCCTCTCATATATAACTAGTTTAGCTTACAGATTGTGTTACTCATCACCCTGAACCTACTCGGTTGGAGGTACTTCTAGTGTCTGTCATTTTGAAACCAAAGCTCCTGTCAAAGACTGCACATCCCTCTTCCCTGACAGCCACAGCCTCCACTCCTCTTCCTCATTCCTCTCCTGTGAGAAAGCACCGTGTGCAGCTCTTGAACTCTGAGCCGAGCCCATCCTTCTCCCACAGCTTCTGCCCACGGCAAGTTGTGTTTCTAAGTGGAGGGAATGTGTGGTCTGCTCTCTGCTGATCTCTCTTACACTCCTCTTTCTCTTCCCAGGAATGTTCATCAGCTCAATACATGTAACAATGAGACCCATGAGGCCAGAGGCCCGCCCTGAAAAACAAAGGCTGCCAGCGAGGTGGAAAATGAGTTGTGTATCATATTGTCACTCCTGAACTTTGACTGCACCCAACATACGTCTGGTATGTGGATACCTAGCAGAGATGACCAAACTCAGCTCACAGGTAATACTTTCAAACAACAAAAGGTCTTGTTTAAAATAAAAATGCATTTAACTTAAAGCGGCTCTCTGGATTATTTTTCTCTGTATCAAAGTTTTCTAAATGTTTTAAATGATATTTCAGGTCTAAACTATGATCTATGGCATATGTGTCAAACACAAGGCCCGCGGGCCACATGTGGCCCGCCACGTCATTTAATGTGGCCCGCGAGAGCTTAAAAGGTCTGAGTATTCAAAAATAAATAGGTAAAAAGCATATTTTGACCAAAAACTACATTTCCCACAATGCATGTCAATTGTGTTACCCGCGACTTGACGGCTTACCGCCACTACAGGGCAGGGTGCACACAAGCAGTAGGCTGGTCCTCATGAGAACCGGATTTCGAACGCGCCTTTGCGGACCAGCGCTGCGCGGTCCCGATGGGAGACCCTCAATCTGACAAACTTCACATCCTGTTGCAGCTCAGTGAATGAGTGATCACATGAAGCTCTGAAGCTAGTGGACGGTAGGACCTCCGCTCCGACACACACACACACACACACACACACACACACACACACACACACACACACACACACACACACACACACACACACACCCNTCATACACATTCTGGGGCCTAATGACATCATACACATTCTGGGGCCTAATGACATCATACACATTCTGGGGCCTAATGACATCATACACATTCTGGGGCCTAATGACATCATACACATTCTGGGGCCTAATGACATCATACACATTCTGGGGCCTAATGACATCATACACATTCTGGGGCCTAATGACATCATACACATTCTGGGGTCTAATGACATCATACACATTCTGGGGTCTAATGACATCATACACATTCTGGGGCCTAATGACATCATACACATTCTGGGGCCTAATGACATCATACACATTCTGGGGCCTAATGACATCATACACATTCTGGGGCATAATGACATCATACACATTCTGGGGCATAATGACATCATACACATTCTGGGGTCTAATGACATTATACACATTCTGGGGTCTAATGACATCATACACATTCTGGGGTCTAATGACATTATACACATTCTGGGGTCTAATGACATCATACACGTTCTGGGGCCTAATGACATCATACACGTTCTGGGGCCTAATGACATCATACACATTCTGGGGCCTAATGACATCATACACATTCTGGGGTCTAATGACATCATACACATTCTGGGGTCTAATGACATNCCCACACACACACACACACACACACACACACACACACACACACACACACACACACACACACACACACACACACACACAGCATCTCCAGTGCGCCATTACGCACAGCTCGGCGCGCGCTTTAACACACACACAATCACAGTACGTCCGACCCACGCACGCAGCTCACACATGCCCAGTAGGGGTACAACGGGTCACAATCGATCCGTGATCTGAACAGATCGCCCTCTTTGGTTCGGGACACGGTTTGCGATCCAGCTGGTTGCGCTCGCGCGCTTTACTAACTCCTCCCCGACCCGACAGCTCGCGCTCTCAAGCTACTGATAAATAATTCCCCTCTGAGAAAGACGTTCATTTTGTCATCACATATCCAGTTCTCTCTGTCAGAGCCAGTCATTTTAGTTAACCAGAACAAGGATCACTGGTCGATTGTTGATCCATGATGCGTGCGCGCGCGGGGAGCTGCTGATCCTCCACCCCTCCGTCAGCTGATCATCCTCTTCTCTGATGGCAAACCAGATTAACCAGTTTCTGCCTAAGATAACGTGTTGTGTTGGACTTTTATACAAGCTAATGAACATTAATATTAACGGTGCTCAGTCAGGAGGATCAGAACACCTTGATCGTCACGCCTCCTCACCTGCTGCAGCTGTCTGACTGCAGTGAGGAAGAAACCGGGTCACATCGCTCTGTCAGACCCGAGAGGTGACTAGTAGAAGGCTTTTAATATTGAATTGGTTTAAATATGCTTAAAAGTTTTATTTAATCATCAGAATGACCTCATGAGTTAAAGGTTGTTTGAAATATTGAGCATTAAGCAGAAAAATGTTGAGCCAACAGCAAATCATCTACTTTTCATGCATTTGTAATGTTTTATCTTGTATAAGTAATACATTCAGAGGTATGTAACATTAAGGAGTTGTTACATTTATTTTACATTTAATTTGGTTACATTTTTAAGTTATCTGGCCCTTTGAGGCCAGCCATTATGCTGATGTGGCCCTCGGTGAAAATGAGTTTGACACCCCTGGTCTATGGGTTGAGTTCCACAACATCTGTCATTCTGATGAAGACCCTCCTTCCTCCTAGAGACCCCTTTCCATTATTTCTTACCGCCGACATTTTTTAGCCAATGAAATAGCCGCCGACAACCGGTCCCAAGGCAGAGGGCTCCACAGAGGAAACACTGGAGGATTAAAATGCGTAGCATATAAAATAACGAGAACTTATATGAATAGTAAAATGACCAATAAAATGTGAATAAAAAGCTAAATAAATAATAATCAGTTAAAAGCTAATCTAAAAAGGTGGGTCTTGAGTCTATTCTTAAAAACCTGAACATTCTCTGCGGTCCTGAGGTCCTCTGGCAGTCCGTTCCAGAGGCGAGGGCCGTAATAACCAAAAGAAGCTTCGCCGTGGGTGTGTGTCCTGACTTTAGGGATGACTAGGAGACGGCTGCCAGAGGAGCGCAGTGACCGCAAGGGTTCATATGGCAAAAGCAGTTCAGAAAGATAAGAAGGGCCAAGACCATTAAGACACTTAAAAACCATTAACAGTATCTTAAAATCAATCCTAAAACATACGGGGAGCCAATGCAGTGATTTTAAAACCGGAGTGATGTGCTCCCGCTTCCTGGTCTTTGTCAGGACACGGGCTGCTGAGTTTTGTAAAAGTTGTAGACCTGAAGTACTCTTCTTGGAAAGACCAGAAAGCAGGGATGTCATTTAATATATTCAAAAAATGTACCAAAATGGGTGTACTAAGTAATTATGAAAAAGTACATTAAACCAATGATCATGATCAAATCTGAAAATGAGAACAAAACAGAGTTCATAATGAATCTAAGTGTCTGAAAATTGTATAGAATCTCTTTTGTTAATTGGGGGCAGAAATTATAAGATTTGTTTCTTCATTCTGCTCCTTTTTTGTTCAAATATGATTTTTTGTTATGTATATCTTATTGTTTATTTTCTATTGTTTTATTTATTTTATTTGGATGAAATAAACTTTGATTAAAAAAAAGGACCCAATATAGTCAGTCAGCAGGGTTGTCACAAGCTGTCAAGAAGGATTCTTTGAATAAATATTCATTTGACGAGATGAGCATTCTAGCAACGCCATGCAACAACATCACCCCAGAACTAATAGAAAAGTTCATCCCCACCACCATAAAATGATGCTCAGAGTTCACATGATGGACAGAAAAAAGACTCGAAGTTCATCCAAATGTATTGTCCCACAGCTTCAGACACTAACGCTTTCAGCTCGCAGATGAATACTTATTGAAATTTTATCTCAGGTCAATCAAAGAACCTAATTTAACTTGTCTTTATCCTGTTAACATCTTAGGAAATCGTCATCTCACAAGTTCTCATTAAGGACAGGCACCGAAACAAGGTACAGTTGCATATCATGTAAATCGGTCCTTGGTATGTACCACGGAATTTGATGGGTGCCTTAAAAAGTACCGAATTCAGTACCCATCCCAAAACACAGGCAGGAGGACCAGGAGACAAATTCTACAGCCCCCTCTGACTTTGGGCCGATTCACACAGGAGGATTTTCAAATTGTCTGCTGATTTTAGATCATAACAGACCACACACAGTGAACATAATTCATGATGTTAACTGTTCTGCTCCTACAGCGTGTTGTCTGTGGTGACACAGAAAAGACATCCCATCACACGTGAACGAGTTCACTCACCAACATTCTCAGGTCAGACTTGAAATCTCAAAGAACTTCTAGAGATCAAACGTGACTTCAGAGTAAACAAACATGACATAAACAACAAATTTACCAGGTAGAACAAAGAATACAAACAGCTGTTTTGATGTGGGATTCTCCTCACTCTGTGCAGATTGTGTCTGTCACCTCGTTTTCTGATTGGCTACATGTCACACATGACACACGCACGCACGCACACACACACACACACACACACACACGCACACACACGCACACACACACACTGTGATATCAGGTCAAGACAATCCAACATGTTGGATTTCCCTGATTTGTGATCAGAGTGGTCCTGACATCCTTCCAAGCGGATCAGAGCTCTCTACACCAGGAATATGTAGTAAAATTATCTTTAGAGACATTACGGTAATCGAGGAGCATCCTTCAGATTGTCAGAGGAGAAGAATCAGGGCAACAATTGGTTTAAAAATCCTGAACTGGGCTTCAGGCCGTAATGACCCTCAGAAGAGAGGATCAGGGGGTTGATTTGTAAACTATAAATCTACAGTAACATGTAACAGTTTGAGATTTACAATGGACTCTTCATCAGTAAGAAGTGAACGGTCATCTGTGACTGTTAAGTGTTGTTCTTGGTTCCTGGGTTGATAGACTAGCTGTGGGGTTTACGGTGGCCTGGCCTGACTGAGATGTTGGAATCCAAACTTAGTTCCTTTTTAATCAAGATACAGTCAGTCTTAAAGAACTTCTACAAAAAGTTTTACCAGAAAAGTGGAAAATGTCATTTAGTAAATCAATCTGCTTGGGACTGATGTCATTGTGGTTTCAGTCATTAAAGTTCTTTTAGCAGAATTTCCAGTTTGTGCTTTTGTTTTTTCCTTCTTCTCACTGAGACAGACCATAATATTGGCTGTTGAGAAATAAATGTATTAAAAATGGGTGTATGATAAAAGTTGTTTTAAGGTCAGATATACCCCAATGACATATGACCATGTGTTTATGTAAAACAGGCCTTTTTGAGCTTTATATATTTGATCGTGTCCATGTGACATCACTATGTTTCTTTCAGTAACAAGTTTGACATCACTCACTTTTTCATATTTTTAAACTGTAATGGAAATTCTGTCTAAATGGTCGTAGATTCATTTTTACAAATGTTTCCTTGCTGCTCTGGCCTGCTGCTCATCTTGTCATCTGTCGATGAAGAAAGTAAAACAAACATCTGTGTTTAGTCAGCATGCTGAGCTTTGCTCACCAGATGAAGCCATAATGAGAGAGTGAACTAAGTTTTCCTACTCCAGAAGTGGAGTAGACAGCTTGTTTATGGAACAAGGTGGGAAGAAATGGGAGGGGCAGCCCCTAAAATACCTCAAAGCAGTTTTTTTTCTTTTTGTTGAACCTGCCTGAAGGTACACAAATGAAGAGAACAGCTAGAAAATGGCAGAGAAAATGTAGCAGAGTGGAACGTGTCTGTGATGGATCGTCTGGATATAACAAGGAACAGAGGAGCCAAAGGAACTGAGAGTGAGTGTGTGAGAAATCACGCATCATTACAGACGAGTGAAGGAGATTTTAGTGAGGGAAACCCTTAGATTGGTATTTATAGGAATGGTGTGGTAAGAGAGGGAAGCCTTATGACTCACAGCAGAGATGTTTGTTTGACTGGACCTGTGGTTGGATCCCAACATGGCAACCGCCTGTTAGCGGCACAGCAACCTCCTCCTTTCAACTCTCCACCATCCTCAGCACAGCTTACCATTTCGATTAAATGGGAACCAGATATGTTCATCATCAGCATGACTGAACTACCAGGACTCTCTCAGAATATAGTGAACTGTTTGAACAACTAGCAAAAACACTCAGAGTCTTTATTGTCTCTGTATGTGAACACAGTCAAACTGTGGCTGGTGTATTTGAGATAAGCAATAAAAGCACATGACATAAAGAGGTAGATATGAATACAGTACATATAATCCCTTCCAAGATTCAGTGGACATGGCTTTAATAGAGTAGATGTAAATATTATTCTAGTTATAGGGATTTATGGCACTGATTGATCATTTACAGCACTGTGTGTCAGGATTATTTGACCTCAGTTAACTCAAACATCCCATGAGGTTTATAGAGAAGCCCTGCCATCTCTGACTAAAAACCTCCGTCTGTAAGTGGAATTTAGACTTTCTGTCAGGAAGACAACATTCAGTCTTGATAAGCATCATGGTCCATTTAACTGAGCACTTAAGGATGACTGTTCAGTTCTCTGCAGTGCTGCCAACTCCTCTGTTGGCTCCCTTATAATACACTAGAAGTTTCTAAATGATGTCATCATCATATACGTATGAATAGATGTCCATGTAAATGTCATTGAATTTGACGGTATAGAAGGCAGAAATAATGTTTTAGAATATTAAAATTGTGAGTAAATTCATTGATTCTTTCTTTTATCATCACCAAATCCCCCTCCTTCATCTGGGCTTGAGACTGGCAGAAGTTACCTTAAAGAGACACTCTGACACAACTGGTCAGGGTTTGTTCTTTCTTTGTTTTTAGTTCAATTTAGTTTTCATAAGTCTGGTTTGTTTTAACATTTTGGTCCACTTAGCATCCTGCAGTAAGTCAGCAAAACATGAACAGGAGATGAACACCAAAAGTGGACGTGGTGTAAGCAATCTAACTCAACTTTATTAATGAAGCACTTTAAAAAATCAGCACTAACGTAAGCTAGGACTGATTTAGCAAGTGACTTCACTTATGCATGAGTCATTTGCAGTCTGGACACAGAGGGGTCAACATCACCTGATCTGTCTGCAGAGGAGGGGACTGCAGCTCAATAACTGGGGCTTCTGCTCTGGAGTAGGCCCAGAGCAGAGCAGACCCAGAGCAGAGCAGACCCAGAGCAGAGCAGGCCCATAGAGCAAAAAGGCACAGAGCAGAGCAGACCCAGAGCAGGCCCATAGAACAAAGCAGGCCCAGAGCAGGACCAGAGCAGAGCAGGACCATAGAGCAGCATCACTGCTCGCTGACAGGAGTAAGAACGCTTAAACGGTAATGTTCTTAATCTCTAGTAACGCTCTAACATAATCCTAGTTTGGTTTTATCATATACTTTAAATTATAAAAATAAGAGGTAAGGATGTTTTAGTTAAAGCTGCACTGTGGATTATTTCAGCAAGAGAGCAGTTTTTGAATCCAACGTACAATGGCTCCTCTCAAAACACTTCGACAAGCGCGTGCACGCACGTGCATACGGCACATTACTTTGGTCTGTCAGTTGGACATAAACTGTGCAACTCCAGCTCAAACTATGATTACATTGCAGGGTTTAATCACTCACAGTTCACAAATCACGTTCCCATACTGTACGAGGGTCTGAGCCATCTGTCTGCTGTACTTCTGATACATAGCTCTGTAGCAGCGAGCTGCTGCTGGACTGAAAACCTGGAAATAAGAAAACACTCTGTCCTGGATGAACTTCTTGATCAAAATAAATGCGTATCCTTGGCAAGCTTTGCCATTCTGTGAGGTGAAATGTTTAAAAATAAAAATAAATCCCTCAGTAGTCGGGGAATGGATAACTTTTAGTAGAACGGCTGAGGCTGTAAACAGAGAAAGGCACAGAGCGTCCTGTACAAGAGCGCCCCCTACTGCTACAGGTTTGCTCAAAACGCATGCACATTGACAGAAAGCCAACAATGCAGAAATTAGAATTTTATTGGCTGAAAAGGTTTCCTGGCTAGAAGGAATGCAAAGGGGTCTCTAGGAGGAAGGAGGGTCTTCATCAGAATGACAGATGTTGTGGAACTCTACCCATAGATCATAGTTTAGACCTGAAATATCATTTAGAACATTTAGAAAACTTTGATACAGAGAAAAATACTCCAGATAGCTGCTTTAACAACTAGGTGTGTGTGTGTGTGTGCATGCGTGCGTGCGTGCGTGTGTAAAATGCAGAGCAACAATTTCTCTAATGCATAAATAAATGAATTATTATTATTGTTATTATTATTGGTTAGTTTAATTTAAAGCAACCATCTAAGTGAATTTTACAATCTATTCGGTACAATGTGCACAATGCTGTCGCTCAGACGGTTTGCAGAACACTAGCATGTGGAATGAGGGGTGAACTGTATCCTGAATGTGATGCTGACCATCAAATTCCTTCTCCTCTCACTCAGATTCAAAGCTATCCATTCATTTTCATAAACATGAGAGTCCTTGTTTTTCCTCTACATCTACAGTTTCCAAGGTCTCACTTCTCTTAACCTGTTGTGAATAAAGTTCTAAGAAATGACAGCTAAAGGTCTCTGATCCAGTGTCATCAAGATAAACTCCTCTCACCTTACCCAACATGGTGAGAGTCAAACATCAAAACATTACCCAATAATAACAAAAGAATTCAAGTGCATACAAACGTCTGTAGACAATGCAGTGTTGTATTTATGAAAGTAGCCTGGGCCAATGCTCTATCTTTGAGGGGAAACCCTGTCACAAAGTAGCATCATTAAAACCAGTTCCCTCTCCATGTAAAAGGAAAGCTTTGTGTCGTTCTGAAAGCTGTCCAGCTGGGACCATTTTATGTGAAAGCATCATTCACATCCCAGGGTTAGATTTCTGTGGAAAACTACCGGCGGCTCTGTGTGCGTTTGTGTGTGTTTCAGGGAGCCTACATGTCTATTGACTTCTGGCTTCTCAGTCTGCCACACCCTTCATGTGTGTGTCAGGTGTTGATGTACCTCAGGCATGAGAGAACATCAGCACAGTGAGAGCAGAGACGCTTACACAGCCAGTAAGGAATGTGTTTATAAAGATTAATCAGCAGCATCTCTTTGCTTCTATGATTCATCTGCACTGACAATTTGAAACTGAACAAGAAAAAACCCTGATTAAAAGAACATTTCAGCCACTTTGATGTGTGTTTCTGTGTAAAAGCTGTAAAGAATAACTAACTGACCCAATGCTAACTTCTTGCATGACCTCTATTTATGAATGTCTCAAAAATCTGAAAATCATGAAAAGGTTTTTTCAGAAAGTGAAAGTCATATATTACATATACAGTGAAATATTTCACGCCTTTATTTCTTGTAATCTTTCTGATTTTGACTCAGATAATGAAAACAAAATTCAGTGTCTCAGACATTTAGAATATTGTGTTGAAGGTAAATATTGTAAACTCATGGTGTCCCACTCTACTCAGCTAATTCACTCAACAAACCTGCAAACATTTCCTGAGCCCAGTGGTGTCCTAGTATCCTGGTCCTCCAGGGCCACCATCCAGCATGTTTTAGTTGTTTCTCTGCTCCAACACCTGATTCAATGGTTGAATCACCCTCATGCACACACATAGCCATGTGCACAAACACACCAAGACACACAATAGACACTGTACACCCACACACTCTCCATACTCTAAACTCCAAGGTCCTGGGATCAGTGCCCTAAGGGCAGAACCAGCCCCCAGACCCAGGGGATGGTCCCTTCCATACCAGGATAAAGATGAACGGACCGCCCCACCTACCACTGCAGCAGAGCAGCCCACCACCACAGACCCCAACCAGTCAGCCAACTCCTTACCCAGCCCAGGGCAGGGAACAGAGAATGGGTGTGGAAAGACCCCAAACCTCCCTCCACCAGCTCTAATATGGTGTTGATGCATGTTGTAATAAGATGCATTTAAAACAGGTGGGGGAGCAGCACGCCGTCCCCCGCCCCAGACTCTTAATGTCTACATGAAACGTATTAGTGGGCACTGGCACCGGAGATGAGGATGGTTGGCAAGACCCCACCTCCCCCCAGGTGCCACTGAGTGTGCCCACCCCAGAGGCCCTGGATGTGCATTTGAAAATGACTTAAGTGGGAGTGTTTAAAATGCGCTGCAGGATACTACTGCTTTAAATGATCGTTCAGTCTGGGTCAGTACATGCAGAAGACACTCCACAAGGAGGGGACGTCTCAGTTCCTCCAAAAAAGGCTGGTTGTTTGGCCACAGTGTGCTATAGCATATTAAGAATCAGAATATTTACTGTCATTATACAATAGTACAACCAAATTGGATTATTAGTTATTAATATTCATAGAAAAATTACAATATTTACTTACTGCTGACTTGGGCGGCATCCCAACTAGGGAATCCCAGACCATCCTCTCCCAGCCACCTCCACCAGCTCCTCCAGCAGGATCCCAAGAGGTTCCCAGGCCAGATTTAAGATGTATTTTCGCCAACGTGTCCTGGGTTGACCCAGGGGCCTCATGTCAACAGAACATGCCCAAACACCTCCACGGGCAGGCGTTCAGGAGGCATCCTGACCAGATGTCCGAACCACCTCAAATGGCTCCTCTTGTCTTTCCCAGATGTCCGAGCTCCTCACCCTATCTCTAATCTTGCTCAGATTTTGGGGAGTGGGGATGCCTATTGGGGCCAGCAGGAGAGCTGGCTCTCTGGGAGGGTCTTGCTACCAGCCTTCTCACCTCCGGTGCCGATGCCCACTTCCAATTACATTAAAACATTGATGGTCTGGGGCGGGGGACAGCATGCTGCCCCTGTTTTCAACACCACATTGAAGCTGGCAGAGGGAGATTTGGGGTTTTTCCACAACCCTGTTCTCTGTTCACTGCCTTGGGCCGGAGGCTGGTAGTGGGAGTTGGCCATCTGGTCAGGGCCTGCAGCGGTGAACTGCTTTTACCCTGGTAAGGAAGGGACCATCTCCTGGGTCTGGGAGCTGGTTGTGTCCTTAGGGCACTGGTTCCTGGACCTGTGAGTCTAGAGTGTGGATGAGGAGTGTGAGTGCATGTACAGCATCTATTGTGTGTATTGATATGTTTGTGTAGGGTGGGAATATGTGATTGTTTCTATGTGTGACTGTTTATCTGTCAGGTCAGGTCTTGTCCCCCTCTCTCTAAATCTCTCGCTCTCCTGTGACAACTTAGACCCCCATCTGAAAAACTGACTGAAAAGCAGCAGTGGCATTTTGGGCCATGGCAGCCCGGCGCTAGGTGCACTAACTTCTCAGATCACAGGCTGTGTGTGGACGGCCCATTATGGTGTGGACCGAACCCAAATCACCGGCGGCCCAGCAGCAACGAACGGTACACCAGATAGCCAGTCCACGCCTGGGTCTCGGCATCTGGGGCCGGGTGCTGGGGCATCTGTCTACTCAACCCCAGGTAGCTGCTTGGAATCTGGGCCCTCTGGCTCTGTTGGGCCTCTGCCAGGTCACCCTTGGGTCTCAGACCTCTGGGTCCGAGCTGGATCTGCCTTTGTGTGGCCAGCTGCTGGCGGGGCCCGTGGGTCTGTCACTGCTGCCCCCCAGGGTCTATGGCATGGCGGCTGCTGGGTGACCTCCTTGGTGTGATCCTCTACGTTTCTCAGGGTGAGGTTGAGGCTGCTCCTGTGGTGGTCTTCCTGGGATTCCCCTACTCTGAATGGCCTCCTGGTAACTGGGGATCAGATCTCCTCAGTGTCTTCCATGGGTCTTGGGGGGCGGGTCTGTGGCTCCTTGCACTATTATTGGACACTCTCATGGAGAAACCTTATATACACAAGCTTGCATACGCACACACAGGTGCTCACACAAGCATGTACTCAGGTGTTTTCAGACACATGAACGGGCTGTGGATCACACTGACCACACCTTAAATTAATCATTACTGTGTGATCTCCAAGACATTGTAATAGTTGTATATTCATATGTTGCTTATTGCTGTTCTATCTTTGCTGTCTGTTTTGTTTGTTTGTTCCCTCTTTGCAGGTCTAGAAGCAGATTCTTCGTACCTCTTGTCCATTTCTCTTTCTCTGTTAATTTTCTCCCCCACCTCTCTTTGCCCTTACCCCTCATTTCTGTCTCTGTTGGGATTCAAATCAAACCCCAAAAAATTCTAGTAAAGATTTTTTCTAAAAAAAAAAACAACAAAAACAAAAAAATGGACAAACAGGACCAGACATGGTTGAGCAAGTTGTGGAAAATCTTAGCAGCTTGTTTTCCCTGCAGCTGGATTCCTTATTGTTTACTAGTTACAAAGTTTAATAAATGAGTCACTGATGGAACTCAACTGTGATTTACATTTTTCCCCAAATGCTTTGCATGGCGCATGGCGGCGCAGTTGGTTGCACTGCCTCTTCTTGGTGCCTCGTGCGTGGAGCTGCATGTTCTCCCTGCGCACGCTCAGGTTCCTCCCACAAACCACAGCATGCCTGATAGGTGTATGGAGTCACTAAAAACATCTGCTACATAAATCAACAGAAACTTTATGCTGATGAGAGGTCCTCACCTGAAAAACCCTTTATCAGGGTTCATCACAGAGAGCGGTCTGAGAACCATTGATCTCTGGGCTCTTCTCATCAGCTGTTTCATTTAAGTTTCCTGCTGCCACTGCATTTGAAATAAACAACCAGTAAATCAGCAGAATGACATGGCGTCTGTCATGGAAACCATTTGGGAGTGTTTGCTAGATTCATCTGTTGTGTTATTTCACAAATTTTGTTTTTGCCAAGTAAAAGCCAAGCCTTCACATTCCTCTGGCTGACAGACACTGATACTGGGTTTAAAACCTGACATCTTTAAACAGTTATTCACTCATCCAGTCA
The DNA here is from genome assembly GCA_006937965.1 of Callopanchax toddi. Classification (NCBI taxonomy): domain Eukaryota; kingdom Metazoa; phylum Chordata; class Actinopteri; order Cyprinodontiformes; family Nothobranchiidae; genus Callopanchax; species Callopanchax toddi. Next base: position 750,005 of record SSNR01000232.1, read on the forward strand.
AAGCTGCTGCAGATACAGGCTGGTGCAGATCTTTGAGTGCACATGTGCGTCTTTAAGGAGGACGGGCTGCTTCTCATGAAGGAGCTGGGCGTGTCAGCTCAGCCTCTATTTGTGGTTTGGTCGAACTCATGAGTAACGTTATGGTTGGAAGAAGCAGGAATCAAGTCTTAATCCTGGAAACTTTAACCATTATTACACTTTACAGATAAAGAGACCTGATATGTGACTGCTTTCAGATTTTGATAGAACTCTGTTGTTATCTCTGGACTCTCTGCCACAGAGTGTGTGGAGGTCATAATTGAAGATGATGGAGGTTTAATTTTTAATGTGATTCATTCATTGTTGGTGTGTTTTGAACTTCATTCTGTCATCTTCATTTGGGCTCACAGAACTTTTACACAACCTTAACATGCATCTGAGCTCATCCTTTGGAAGAGGAAGTTCACGTCAGTCTGAAGACAAGACGAAACAAGAGCCTGCTCACAAAGTGAAATCTGACTAAATCATTTTCATAATCATCATTGTCAGTCAGCTGCTGTGTTTTGTGACTATTTGGAGCCAAACGCAAATCTGAAATACTAATTTGATTGTTAGCAGAAACACCAGAAACGTAGCTTATCAACATACACCGTATCTACTCAGGAGCATTCAGACCTTAGAGGTTCTGCTCAGTCCCAAACATGTGAAGATGACAAAATGTAGAGGTGGCTGTGATGTTTCTGAACCATCTGCCTGAGGACATAAGCTCAGAGTGACCAGGGTGAGATAAGCACCTTTTTTCACACTGGAGAGGAAAACCAACGCTCTTCTTGTCTTTAGGACAACCCTCTGAGGAGTGTTCCTGTCTCCTGCTGAGCAGCTGCAGAAGCAGCAGGTCAGCAGCTCCTAGCTCTCATGGGAGGTGGCAGTTCCTGAACCTTCCCAGGAAGTAACGCCTCTGCGGAGCCTGTTTGGTGAGGGTTGTGGTGATCATGCTGTAAGACTGCATCCTGAAGGTGGACCCCTCAGACTGGATGCCTGAGACCCCCTCCACACAAATTCCTCTGATGAACAAAGGCAGCATGTTGTCTCCTTTATCAGCTCCTTCATCCTTTAGGGATTTGATTCCACTTTCATTTCATGCTTTTGTTTATTTTGTAATTTTTTTTTCTTTACTATCAAACATTCATGAAGAAGAAAAATGAAAACACAACAAATCACATAATCCAAGCACAATGTGTACGCTGAACCTTCATACAATAAAAAAACATGAATCACTTAGTCTGCAGTCTGACCAAAAATCTGACAGTTTACACAGAATAGTCAATCATCAGTATTAACCTCAACAGATGCTGTTCATATACATGTGTTTATATAAACATACATACGTACAAGCCACATAAAACACGTAACAATGTTCTTAAGTAGACGTGAAAAAGAGCAAAGGAGCTGTTAGTCATCTGGATCAGTTAGCGTCTGACTGTGTCACACCAGTCAGTCAAGGGGCAGGAGAGCTCAGGCTGTGTATCTTCTGGCAACAGTTGAATAAATAATAAGGGATGTGGAGCCAGAGTGAGAAAAGCTGGCACCGTTTATCTGTTCAGTGTTGTGAAAATCACCAGCTGCACCACTGAGTGATTTCATAACATTTTCACCTCTGAGTCCACTTGGTCAAAGGTTTGAGTGTCAGTCTGAGAGATAAGGATCTCTTATTTAGAGTGGAAAGATAAAAATAACATCTGATAGAATACAAAAGGAATAAAACTGGAATAAAAACACTATTGAAAGTTGATTTTTTTTTTTTTTTTTTTTACATTGTTGAGCTTTTGAATGATTTGCTAGGTTTTTTACTGGAAAATTCCTCATTTAAAGACATGAAACTGTATCAGGTCCTTGAGGAGACACTTTGATAGGAGAGCTCTGCATGCTGAGTCTGTAACGTTTTGCTGATTAATTCCACTATTGGAATCAATGGTACAGTGTTACAACCAGGTGAGGCTGTGGGATGATTAGATGATGATTAGTTCACAGGTTAGCTGAAAATCCATCACCATTAACCAGCTGCAAACACAAATAACATTCTAACAAATCTGTGACTGTTTACAAAACTAACACTAAAAATCTGATTGAACTTTATGAAGTTCAATGTAAATATATTGATTTTAATCTAAATATTTACAGTTTCATATGAATGTTAAATGTGATAGGTTAAAGTTTTAGCTAATAAACACATTTAAACTGCTGTCCAGAATAAAACCAGGTCCACATGGTGAAGAGATGTCCTGGCTGAAGCCTCAGAGTCCCTTCCTGTCCCGAGGATCGATAGCCTGTTGTGGTTCCCTCCACACAGTGTGGTGCTATGCATGACCCAACAGTCGCTCTGCATACCTTCCAGGGAATTCATCCTTCACCTTCATACGCTCTCCAACCACAAGCTCGCGTTCAAAGAAGCAGAAAAACATCAGAGTTCCAGCAGGCTGAAGACATCGTTTAGGAGAGTAATTCATTGTCTGCCATCCGTGAAAGAAAATTACATCCCCTTGTCACAAGGCGTGAAATCTCCTTCAGCCATGGGATGACAGGGTGTTGCAGAGATTAGAGGGAATGTGGTTCAAACAATGTTGTTCCTGTTTTGTTTTTGCATTATTGACTTTGTAGTTTCACTACAATCCATACAACCACAGACGTGAGCAATCCCCTTTGGCGACTCAACATTTGTTAGCTTTGATTATAAGAGAAGAAGAGAGACAGTGACAGGTGTGTACAGTACCCCTGCTAAGTGAGGTCATATTTTCCGTTTTTAACTTTCTCTGGTGATGAAAGAAAAGGTTTGCCTCATGAAGTTGGAAAAAACCTGCTCAAATATTTTTCTTCCTATGCGAAATTCCTGTGTGATCAACAATGCTGACTGTGCTGCAGAGCTGCTTGGCTGGTGGTTTCATTCACAGCTCCACATGGTGCCAATGACACCGTCAGGATTGGAGAAAACACAAACACCTCTAAATTTAACAAAAACTATACAGAATACAGATACAGAAAAGAGAGAATCTCTCACTCTGGTCTCAGGATATCTCAGTGTCTGATAGCAAACAATTAGAGCTCAACACACACAGTTGAAGACAAACACACACACACACTCACGTAGAAGTGGATTCACATACAGTTCAAAACACATGTCACACACACTCAAACACGCACAAACAAATATGTATATACATAAAATCAGACATCAGTATATACTTTATTCATAACCAAATCTAATAGGATCTAACTCCCCCTGTCATCTGCCCTGGTATTTTACAGAACTCAGATCAGACACAGAACAGGGTTAAAATCAGCCCTCAGTGTCTCCTTCATTAACATCTAATATGTATGTCTGCTAAAGTGATGCAATCTTTAAGCTCAGTGTTAGCATTAGCATGTAGCTGGAAATAACGTGAAATGTTCTTAGTTCTGTGAGCGTGTTGGGACTGATAAAGTTAGAATGTTAAAACCTGTAGTTGTATGGGGTTTTTTGTTCAAAACAGGAGTTGTTGGTCTAGATTTTATCTAGATTTCTAAATGATTTGTTGTTTTTGTGTGTTCACACTCAAGGGTCCAAACTAACACCAGAACTTTTAACAGAAGGATGAAAAATGTACATTTTTAAAATAACACACGATTAAGCCTGAGGGCTGTAACAGGAACTGTACTTCTCCTTCAATAAAATTGCCAAGATGGCAACCAACCAGTCTCTACCATTGTATGTATGCATGCACTCAAAGTGTGTTAAGATCCCAACAGATATTTGAAGTGGATCTGACCCACCTCTGAACGTCATCCAGGCTTCACAACAGGTTCAACAAACACACCAAACCCTCAGAAGAGAAGGTTTATGACTGGTCGGCTTGTGGCGCGCTGGGGGTTCATGATGAATTAGCTCAGATTGATACTGTACCTACAGCATGAGCATTACTGAACAACGCCATACAAGCTCAAACAGGTCTAGTAGGACACTGGGATGCTTGCAAAAATGAACTCTCTTATCAGTTTCTTAGGTTTTGTGCTCATCATCACCAGATAGTAACTTCTATGATGACGATCTTTAAATAAAGAATGAAGATAAGGGTTTTACTTAAGCATCAGAAGGTCATGTAAGTGTAAAAGGTCAACTGAAGCCACTGGTCATGTACTCTGCTATCAGACCAGGGTTTCCTCTACATGTAATGGATTGTGACGCACCGCCACAGCTAAATAAAAGCCGCCACACCCTCAGAATGAAGTTTTTAAAAAAATAAATGTTAAAACAATTTAAAGGATATGAAAAATATATAGCCTACATTTGCACACTCAGGGCTCTAGAGCAGTGGTTCCCAAATTTTTTGGCTTCTGACCCACAAAATGACAGTGGCAGAGACTCGTGACCCCAACCATCACTGGCAAAATATACAAACACTGCTAATAAACTAATTAAACAATGACATAATGACAACACAAACATCCACAATTATTATACCATGTTTATTCAACTGTTTATAACATTTTGTAGGGGCAAATATATGGTATTAGTAAAGGATTTTCACTTTTAGTTCTGGAGAACATCTCAGGACCCCCATTTGTTGTTTCAGGACCCACAGTGGGGTCATGACCTCAACTTTGGGAATCACTGCTCTAGAATGTGACCATTTTGGTCACAAATGCAACCTAATTTCCCAAATATGTGACAAAAATGATCCTAGGTCGCACCGGGGGACCGAGGATTTTCCTTTATAGGACCTGGAACCGGTCAGAAAAAAAATGTCTGATGCTGAAGGTCTCCATGTGGTTCAACAGCAAACACACGTTAAACCCAGAGGTACTAAAATATAAATCTTAATGTCACATCAACGCCGAAATAGTCTGCCTTTCAGAGCGGGGCAAGGGAGAAATACGCCGCTAAACTCTGCAGGATGAGAGCAGCGACGCTCCAGAAGTGAAACTAAAAGAGCAGTCTGTTGTAGTCAGATGATCAGTGTGTAATGATGGGGATGATATCGCACTGACAACGTGGATTTAATGAAAGAACCACAGCTCTGGAGACGCTCGGGTAGCGCGGGTCAGAAACGTGTGGCTCACGGGCGGATCCGGTCCTCCCTCCCTCTGATTGGCTGTGGTCCAGATAGTCCCTGTGTGCTGCAGTCAGAGAGGTGAGTAATGAATGCTAGGCTAGTCACATGAACAGATGTTATGTGGATGAGGATATTAAATGAAAAGAATAATCAACAACTTTTCATCAAGTTAAGGGCTGAGCCGTCTCCCGCAGTTTGCCCCCAAATGAACCAGACTGGTCTACGTTTTTCATGCTTTGATTGTGCTGATTTGTGCGGTTAAAAGTTTTGTTTGCACTGCTGTGGATTTTGAGATATTTAAGGTTACAAAGTAGAATAAAACTTAGATGACGTCACTGGTTCATTTTAAAGCGCGCTGGGGGGAGGGTGACCCCAGAATGACCCCAGAATGAACCCTGAATGACCTATAACAAAATCTTAAATATCTCAAAATCCATAGCAGCACAAATTGAACTTTTAACAGCACAAATCAGCACAAACCAAGCACTAAAAAAGTAGACCAGTCCGGTTCATTTTAGAGCAAGCTGGTGGGATAATGACCTCTGTAGAATGACTTATAAATTAACATCGCAAAAACCAAAGCAGCACAAACTAAAGTTTTTACGGTACAAATCAGGACAAACGAAGCACTAACCACTCCACCTATTTGCTGAGTTTTTTTAAGTGGGTGGGGGTTCAGCTTCACTGTGGTGGAGGAGGGGGGGGGGGGGGGGGGGGGGGGGGGGTCTCTTGATTCACACCTCCAGAAGGCATTATGGGGAGGGCCTCTGGTTGTTGGGGTGACCTTCGACTAACTCTGGTGTCAGATTGTTTATCATAATTGATCAATTATCAGTAATCAACTCAGCCAGGTTCATTTTATAATTACTCAACTTCACCCCTTTAAGAAACGTACACCAGACCCTTTTATAACATCTTTAATCATTTTGATAAATGTTTTGTCTGTTTTATTTTTTAAAATAAATTAGTTAGGAAAATATATTAATAAATAGATTTTTATATAAAACTATATTTTGCCTCTATGTCAAATTATTAATGTGTTGATTCCCTGATACACCAAAGAACCTATTTTGAGAGTCAATCTGATATTAATGATCTGACAATTTAATGACTCATATGAGACATTATACCTTGTTAGATACCATCCATCCTTCCATTTTCTGTACCTGCTGTATTCTCCACAGAGGGTCGCAGCCTGGGGGCTGGCGCGGCGCCTAACTCCAGCTGTCAAGGGGCGAGAGGCAGGGTACACCCTGGATGGGTCGCCAGTCCATCGCAGGGCCACCTTGTTAGATATGGTACTTTTAATATTTTTATTAAGTATAACGACTCCACACAAACGTTACAACACAAAAAAATGCAAAAACCACATTGACAGCAACAAAATTCTGAGATGAAATACTAAGTTCAAAATTAATGTTTGTTTCAACTCATGTGTACATGCAAGTTTTATTTTTTTAAATCTGAAAAAGATAAAGTAAGTAATGGACAGACACTTGAAGAGTTTAGTGACAGAAATAAACAATTGTTAAGAATAATTGTGTTTTAGATGCAATCTGCTGGTTTCGTTACATTAAGCTAACTTTCACTGGCATTTTATAGTTGACTAAATCTGAACATATTACAATTGACTTGAACCTTGACCTAATGAATTGGACCTGTTTTTGTATGGTACGTGCTCTCAGCTGACTTGTGTTGAAAATAAACAACATTTAACTGAAACCTTGTACTTTATTGGTGTGACCATTTTCAAAGATTAGCTTTGTCAGGATCACTTTAATCAGTTAAATCAAAAGAGGCTTTAGTTGTTGCAGTTGTGATCTTTGTATTTTGATTGATGTTGGATTGATTGGATCACTATAGTGTCAAACTGCATCAATCTACACAACACTTATGAACAAAGTGAAGTTTTGAAGAAAACAGATGAAGGCCTGCTGCCAAGCCACCAACATTTTAGAGGTTTTAAACACCATTACATCATTTAATGGATCCACTGACAGCAAGAATCATCTATCACAGTGAATTTATCAAATGTTTCTTCCTCCATAACAAATCATATGAGTCAATCCATTTCACAAAATTAATCTTTATTTAAAACATTTGACCCACTGATCAGATACCAGCAGCTGTGCTTCCACTCCAGGAGGTTTTTTGGGGTGGCCAGATGGGGGTTGATGATAATCTTGGGCTGTTGCACTATAACCTAAATTATAGGGGTGGTAATTGCTCTCCTCAGCCCCTCTGTGAGGGGTGGCATTGAGAACCCTTCTCTGTCAGGTGACACGGGGAAGTGTAATGCCATCCAGCATGTTCCAATAAAAATTAGGGTTATTTTGGAGAATTGTTGGAGGGGTTTTTGAGCTTGTTGTCAAAATTTTTCCACAACTCAGAATAAATGTGGCAGTCAGAGCCTCAGTATGCTGGGGCCTGTCAGGACATTCCTTCCTCCCTTTCCCCCTCTCAGTTCTCCATCCATCCATCACATCTGAACACTTACATGAAAAAGTGCAACAAGCACATTTACTACGTATAGCTCTGGTCCTGATACTGAATCTGGGTGATTTTTACTCATTGATTGGTTGGAACTCCTTTGAATTTCCAGGATTTTAAACCCCTGAGTTAGCGATCTAATGACTTTCTATTTGATGCAAACAGAAGACACAGACTCCAGAGTGATTGGTGACAATTAGAGGCTTCCTGTTTGTTGCAATACCTGAAGAAAGCAGCCGGTCATGGATCTGTTAAAAGTTAGCTATTCCCCGAATACCAAAGGCTACATCTAGTTCTAGAAGAAAAACAAAGAAAAGTCCGGAAAGGGGTTTCCTTTGATTAGTTCCATTTCCTTTGATGAGTTCCAGTCTGGCGCTGTGCTAATAAAATTGATATTTCCTCAAAGAATACTTCTTGGCAGCTTTTGATGCCCTTGCCAATCGATTGTCCATATTTAATCAACTTAATGGTGAGTCTTTGCTTTGCTTGTTTTACTAAAAACGCGGCGCTATTCAGCCCATTCAAACCTCCGATGTGCTAACGGCTAAGCTAACAAGTTAATAGCTTGGCTATTAAGCTTTGAGCGATTTTATTCATTAAATAGCGAATGTCTTTGTTATGATTATGGCCGAACAATAGACCACAATCTGACTAAAACTACACTAAAACTGTTTTGCATATAACATGACTAAAATGTGACTAACACTAATCAGCATTTTAGTCTAAAGACTTGATATTAAAACCAAAGTGCTGACTAAAAAAAACAGCTCTCTCTGAGCTGTTTGTTGTCAGCATAAAAATACGATTTTGCAATAAGGCCTGTCAAGTTTTATAAAGACATCCTGTATACGCTGTATGTATGACGTCATCAGCGATTAGTCAAGGTCGACGTGACTTTTATTACTTGGTAGTCGACGTGTAAAAATAGCAAGTCGTGCAACCCCTATTAGCTACGTTGCTAACGTTAACACAATTTGGATATTTAAAAGACAAAGAAACAACATAAAATTTAATTAAGCATAACATTAAACTATATTAAAACGAAATGTGCTTACCCATTGTGGAACAAGCCAAGTGAATACATAATCCTCAACAAAAGAACGAGAAGACACTTCTAGCTTTGTTTACCAGCTGCTGCTAACCACAGACTTGTTCTCGCGTGAACCACCAAGATTTGGCGCTCCTGCTGAAGCAAAGAGCTGGAGACATTCCACAACAAAACCACAGCCGATGTGGAGTACTTTTCTTACGGCTGCGGTGCCGCACCGCACCACATCCAGCGTGAAGTAGCAGTTAGAGCTTGATGGAGGAGATCAGCATCCAGGAGGAACTCAGAGTAGAACCCTGCTAAACTAGAACTTTCCAACCTGTTACCATTGTGAACATTAGCCAACAAGCTGAATTTTTAAAAAGGCCAAAGCACACATATACCTCTCTGTAGGCATCTGCAAACAACAGATTTGACATTAAAGCGGCACTCTGGAGGATTTCATCAGGAGAGCAGTTTTTGAATCTAGCGTCCAAAGGCTCCTCCTCAAAACATCTCGACACGCGCGTCCGGTCGCGTGCACGCGGCGCATATACTTCGGACATGAACTGTACAGCTCAGTGTGTAGGGTTTAATCACTCACAGTTCACAATCTTATTCCAACAATACTACGAGGGTCTGAAGAGCCCTCTCTGTCCCTGCTGCTTCTGATATTAGCTCTGTTAGCAGAGAGCTGCTGCTGGACTCTGAAGCTGAACTTGACTCGGCCCTGGATGAACTTTCTGACCAAAATAAACGCATAATCCTGTCAAGCCTTGCCATTCTGTGAGGTGAAAGGTTTAAAAATAAAAATAAATCCATCTTTAGCTGGAGAATGGGTAGGTTTTTAGTAGAAATGAGCCGTGAGTCCTCAGTGAACGGCAGAGAAACACACGGAGCGTCCTGTACGTCAGCTCCCCCTACTGGTACAGGTTTGGTCGATGCGCGTGCATGTTGAGAGAATGCAGACATTTGAATTTCATTGGCTGAAAAATGTCGGCGGCAAGAAATAATGGAAAGGGGTCTCTAGGAGGAAGGAGGGTCTTCATCAGAATGACAGATGTTGTGGAACTCAACCCATAGATCATAGTTTAGACCTGAAATATCATTTAAAACATTTAGAAAACTTTGATACAGAGAAAAATGCTCCAGAGAGCCGCTTTAAACAGAAAACCTCATGCAAACACTAAATTAAATATAGCACAGAGCACATGTACTTTGTGTGCATCCTCTCACTCAGATCTAGGCCCAGTTTTACAACCTTTACTTCTCAAGACAACCCAGCTCAATCAAATAAATCCTATAAATAAACGGGAGACACTGTGTATTAATTTTGCAAGTAAATGTTGCCTCTGTATGTACAGGAGAGTGGAGCTCATTGATCAAACATGTTCACACAGAAAGCGTCTGGTTACACTCACATTTGGGCAGAGGCTATCAACAGTTTAATGTTCAGCTGTGATTGAATGTGAGAGGAGAACAAAGGCTTTGGAGAAGGCTTTTAAATCAGATCGATTTTCTCAAGGTGCTTTGGTTCTGCTGGTCTTTTCACTGTTTAAATTCCTGCTCTTTGAAACTATTGTTTGATGGAATCTGAGATAAGAACAAAACACTTTTAATAAATCAAAGTGGTGGAATGTAAAAACACGCCTCAAGACAGAGCAGAGGAAGGTCTGAGTGTTTCCATTAGCTCAACCTTACTTTGAGTTCTACGTTGGTTTAGGAACATGAAAACATGTACATATGTGAGCACTAGATGGTATTTATGTGAATAAATGTGCACATCTTTCTCCTCACACATGTCTCAGATGGAGTTTGTTCCACAGCCCTGATAAAAGTCATTTGGCTGAAACAGGAAGTCCCCGTGTGCTACGGGTGAGCTGATATCATTGTTCCCTCTGGAAACTCCTGGACAAATAAGCATTTGTTCCTTATGAAGTTGGGATGCTGATGTTGGCCTGGATGTTGATTGGCTGTTGGGTGTTTTCATTTAACATGAACCAGTCACAGGAGGTGAGGTGTCTGGACAGGTCAGCACCTTCAAACCTGCAGGCTTAAAGAGCCATGTCTGTTTACTGCACTGCTTTTGTAAATCTAATTCTGTAATGTAAAGCTTGTGCTGTCCTTATTTTAGAACCTAAGGAATCCTCTGGTATACGTGGGTCAATTTGACTGGTGGTCAGTAGTGGTTTCTGGGGGGCCTGAGGCCCACGGGGGTGTGGCCCCATTTGATGGTGTGGTCTGGGGCCCAGGCCCATGTGGTGTGGTGCAGTGTGCATCTGGCTGGCTGTTTGGCTTATTGGATATCTTGGGCTACTGCCTCAAGGGCTGGTCCTGGGCTGTATGGGGATCACCACTAGTGATTGTCTTTTATTCTGCGGGTACCATTTTTACTTCAGTGCGGGGCGGTTTGGGGCAGGTTCATCAAATCATGGGTCACGTTAACTGAAAATTTTCCGTCACTGATGGGTTTTTAAAAAACTTTTACGGACAAATCTGAAGGCCGTCAATCATTTTGACAGATTACAATCACACAAAAATAATGTCCATGCTTGAGATTATAAATGTTGTCAGACAGAAGTAATGATCTTTTGAAGTCATGGGAGTTTGCCCAACCAATCCACATGTGTTTTGTGGATTTGGAGAAGGCTTATGACCATGTCCCAGGGACACCATGTCCCAGGGACACCCTGTGGGGGACGCTCCAGGAGTACGGGGTGGATGGTTAAGGGCCATTCAGTCCCTGTACCAGAGGAGTGTGAGCTTGGTCCTCATAGCGGCAGTGAGTCAGACCTGTTCCCAGTGAGGGTTGGACTCCGCCAGGGCTGCCCTTTGTCACCGGTTCTGTTCATAACCTTTATGGACAGGATTTCTAGGAGCAGCCGTGGTGTGGAGGGTGTTGAGTTTGGTGACAGGAGAATCTCATCTCTGCTTTTTGTGGATGATGTGGTCCTCCTAGCTTCATCAGGCTCTGACCTTTAGCTCTTGCTGGGGGGGTTCGCAGACAAGTATGAAGTGACTGGGATGAGGATCAGCACCTCCAAATCTGAAACCATGGTTCTCGACCGGAAAAGAGTGGTTTGGTTTTTGGGAAAGAGTTCCTGCTTCAGGTGGAGGAGTTTAAGTATCTCGGGGTCTTGTTCACGAGTGAGGGAAGGAGGGAACGGGAGATCGACAGGCGGATTGGGGCAGCGTCTGCAGTGATGTGGATGCTGAACCGCATCACTGCATCTATTACCTAAAGGACTACATCTTCTGGTGATGTCCCTCAAAGGAGGAGGGCTCGCTAAAAACAGGAAGTAGTCCTCTGATCAGAGCAGTGCTATTTCTAGTCATAGCAGATCTAATTTCCAGTATCTAAAACAACTCTTGCACAAAAAAGTCCAGCTGATACGTTAGAACACTATATAACCGGTTTATAAACCTCTACAATTTTACATGGAATTGTTTAGATTGTGCTGTTTGTTTTAATCGTATACATACACATAATCAGTTAACACTATTTTGCTGTAGATGACTCTCAGCTACGACAACACACAGCTCAGGGTCTGTAGGGGTGACCTGTTTTCTGGTGCTCTATATTGTATAGAAACACATTATGTTGCCAAGAAGATTCAGTTATAAAGATTTGTGTAAAATATCTAAGTCTTTGCCAGAATAATGAAAAGTTTAGGAGCTTAAATCCTCTTGAAATGCCAAAGTTGGGTCTGGCCTGTTCAGAGTTTGTTTAAATAATAAACATCTGAATCACAATGTGCAGAATGCTCTCATTAGACATTCATGTCTCAGATCATCTAAGTAAAATACTGGAATACTGTGACGTTATCTTTACATTCTGTGGGATAGCAGTGCTCTGTATATATACATTTGTATATGAATACATTTGTGTGTGTATATATATATATGTATATATATGTGTATATATACATATATATATATATATATATATATATATATATATATATATATATATATATATATATATATATATATATATATATATATATATATATATATATATATATATATATATATATATATATGTATGTGAATATATTTGTGCATATATCTAAAGTACTCAGATAAGCTGGAGAAGGTGAGGTGACACAGTATAAAGTAGCTGTTTAGTTGTGCCCCATTTAACATTTAACATATTCCAGTGATGCAACTGCAAAGAGGGGTGAAACATAGTAGCTGACTTGTTTTTCCTTTAATTATGACAACAGAGAATATTTCAGATAAAGTTAGACTTCATGAACTGTTTGTCTAAAAGGGCGAGCTCCCAACTGCTCAGCTGTTATTTGTTGACGCTGCAGGTTCAGCCTCCTGCTCATGGACAGGTTGAATGTAAACAACACCTCTGTTGTGTTTTTCTACCAGGTTCTAGAAATGACTAACAGACAAAAACAAAACATCAGGTCATGGCAGTGAGAAGCAGCAAAGCAAAAACACGGCTCACAGAACAGATGCTGAACATTGGAGGCCATCATTCCCGCTCCCGACCGTGGCAAAAATACAGCAACGCAATCCTTGTGGATTAGCACACCCCGAGTGATTGTGACAGACAGGCGTTCAGTGAGGGGAGGAAACGGCTGGCGTTTGGAGGAGGCGGGTGGGAGGACAGTGTTGAAAGAGAAAGTTATTGCTGTTGGTTTGTGTTACTGTTTGGATACCACTGGCATTTATACTGACTCACGGTTTTTATGCAACCAGGAGCAACACCCATGGTGAGAGGTCTGCTGGGTTAGGGTTAGAGTTCAGGAAAGATGCTTCACAATACCAGCATAAAAAAACTTCTAATAGCAATAATAAGTTCTCACTAAACTTAACTCAACCCTTTAATGTCCACAGCAGAAGAAATACATCAGTGAAACTGTTTCTCTTCTATATGTTTTTTCTTTGCAGCAGTGATAATGTAGAAGTTTTCATTCGCACATGGTCAGAGTTTTTAGGATTGTGTCTTCAGTCCTTGCTCCAAGAGACTAAAACATGCTCAGCCTACTGTCTGACCACAACATCTATGGGTTTACAAGCACACTATATACATCATCTGAGCACATATTTTACTTTTGAGAGGTGGTAAATACATGAGCTCACTATTATGAACTGGTCTCAAACACACTCCAGGTAAGGAGGATGATGTCTACTCCAAACAACAAAGGTCTGACTTTATTCATCATTATGTCTGATTAAATGGTGTAGCGTCTTAAAACCGTTTAAGTTTGTAGCTGCACCTTCTGCAAGGTTATTAGTTAGCTTTGTCGGTTTTATACTAAGCTGTTTGCTCGGATACCTTCACTATACTAATGTTTATGCAGGAATTTCTAGGCTCTTAAGAGAGATATTACAGTGAGTAGATTACCTACCTTGATATTGACGAATAGAAACTGAGTCAGGAATAAAGACTTTACAGTATTTATTATATAAAAAGACTGAGGAACAGTACAAAAGATTAGCAGAGAGGTAGCAATGTTTAGCATGTCAACACGGTGGCAAGGTGTTCTAAGTTGATCTTAATTTGAGTTTAATGACCTGAGTTTCATGATGTTTAAGACTAGGGGCATTTTATCTTAATTTAGTTTAGTTACCAAGGGTAAGTTGGAGGTTTTACTGTTGTGGTAAGCTACGGTGTGAGTTAGCTTATCAAGCAGGCCTTGTGGTTACCAGATTATGGAATCTTACTGTTCAGCATTCCTGGATCGCATCTGGCAGGTGGAGGTCGACGAGGAAGCGGAAGATTCCCCCTCGATCGGTCCGGAGGCCCTCGGAGGTGGAAAGCCACCTTGGGCCGGCAGGAAACATCCTTGGATACGACTGTCAGTAGATCAATTTCTGGTTCAGCACAGCTGGAGCTTTCTTCCCCATATTGGTGAGGAGGCAGACTGATGGTGTCTGGCTCCCGAGGGGGAGAGTAGAGGTCGGCCGGGAACGGGGCTTTTTTACCCATACAGGCGAGGCCGGCGACCTTGAAGCATCACTGTGTAGAGAGGAAAAACAGTGAGCAGTCTTGTCTCAGTGTGGGACACTGAGAGACTGACATGTCTCAGGAAGAGGAGAGGTAGTTGAAGGGAGTCGTGTGCTGATGTGGACCAATGAGAGAGTTTCTATCAAGTCACATGACTCAGGTCTTTAAAGTCATATTCACCTTTTGAATGAATATAAAATAATACTGATTTAACCTTTGCAAAAATAGAAATGTAGAAAATCAGATGATTTAAGATTTATATAAAATAATCCTGAAACAGGAGAAACACATAACACCGTTTGAATGTGTTAGTGAAAAGACCTTGGAGCTGGAACATTGTGAAACACTTCAAATGTAAACAAGATTAGACCAGCAGTGTCATAAGAAAGGGAACACTTTAGAATCTGAATTTATTATTAAGAGAGTCTAAAGTTTATTATAACTAAGAGAGTCCAGTTGAGGTCATCTGGGAAAATGGACACCTGAAAGTGGACGGTTGGACACCTGTAGGAATGTTGAGTCAGGTTAAAACATAATAAAGAGTCATTATAATCCAAGTTATTGGGAAAAAGGGGATTATCGTTTGTGTGATGGTCAAGAGGTCAAGGGTCAGAGGGTTAAAGCGTATTTGTTAACGCTACAATGGTAATTATGCTACTGCCACAGATGCAATTTACCATCAATAAATGCCGTTCTTGGTTTCGTTCTTCCTGGTTCTAATTAAATAGGTGCTCTATTGTCACTGATGACTTGATATTTCTACATACTGTAGATCCATTTTAGATCTTTTTTTTTTTACAAGAAACGTCTGGAAAAAACTGGAAAACAATTGTTTGAATGCTTCTAAGTATTCAAACCAAATATGAGACGTTTCATGAACTGAGTTAAACTATGAATTACTGAACAATCTAAGTAAATGTTATATATAGCACCTTTAATAGAAATAAATCACAAAGTGCTTCACAAAACATGAAAATTAAAACATGATTAAAGATGAACCAACAACATCAAGATAAAATAAGAGAATAATAAAACAAATACAATAAAAAAAGACTGATTAAAAATCAAGATAAAATAAAAGACTATAAAAGAAATAAAAATAATAAAACAAATTAAAAATATCATTAAAAACACATAATCATCAACGTACAAGTAGTGATGGTTAAACACCAATGAAAGACAGTAAAATACTTAGTTAAAAGCAGTTTTAAATATTTGGGTCTTCAGCTGCTTTTTAAAGGAGTCCAGACTGTCTATACAGCGTCAAACTAAAGGAAGGTCATTCCAAAGTCGCGGTGCAACAGACTGGAAGGAGCGATTACCTCGACTTTTAAATCTGGTCCTTGGAACTGTTAGGAGATTCTGGTCTGTGGACCTGAGGACTCGGGTTGGAGCGTACGGCTTTATCAGTTCAGTAACATAAAGAGGAGCTTGACCATGTAGGGCCCTGAAAGTTAGAGTCAGGATTTTAAAATGAACTCTACATTTAACAGGTAACCAGTGCAGAGACCTCAGAATAGGAGTGATGTGATCTTTTCTGTTTGCTCCAGTGAGGAGCCTCGCTGCAGAGTTCTGGACCAGCTGAAGGCGGTCAAGGGCTTTTTGGTTCAAACATGTGAAAAGTGTGTTACAGTAATCTAGACGGGAGGAGATAAAAGCATGAAGAACCATTTCCAGTTCAGGTTTTGACACCAACTTTCTCAGTTTGGAAATATTTCTCAGATAGTAAAAACAGTTTCTGACCAGCTGTTTTGAGTGGCGTTCAAGAGACATTGACTGGTCGAAAAAAATACCCAGAATCATCAGGTTTGTCTTTAAATGACCAATCTGTTGACTGATCAGAGGGACCATTCTATCAGGAGCAACAATCAGACATTCAGTCTTTTCAGGGTTTAACTGAAGGAAGTTATTTTCTAACCAGTTAGTATTGCTGACAGCAAGTAAGTAAATCTGAGCATTGCATGATG
The DNA here is from genome assembly GCA_006937965.1 of Callopanchax toddi. NCBI lineage: Eukaryota > Metazoa > Chordata > Actinopteri > Cyprinodontiformes > Nothobranchiidae > Callopanchax > Callopanchax toddi. Next base: position 766,520 of record SSNR01000232.1, read on the forward strand.
TTTTTGTCAACACAAGAATAGAAATTCACTTTATTAAGGCGTCTTTTATCAAGAGTTCAGTAAAACTGTGTCAGAGTTCACAGTCTGTCATGGGACTGGGGACAGAAACAATCGTATCTCTTTCTAGTGATTCTGGCTGTGAAGAGAAACATTCGAGGACAAGAAGAGGTGATTATCTCTTCTGGATCGAAAAGTTCCAGGGAACAGAAGGCTTGACCTTTCTATACATGATGGATGGATGGATGGATGGATGGATGGATGGATGGATGGATGGATGGATGGATGGATGGATGGATGGATGGATGGATGGATGGATGATAGATGATGGATGGATGGATGGATGGATGATAGATGGATGGATGGATGATTGATGGAAGGATGATGGATGATAGATGGATGGATGGATGATAGATGGATGACTCACCCAATCAGCTCAGCTGCCTCCACTCTGAAATCATCCCTCCCTGTAGAAGTTCTCCCTGGTTTCTTCTCACTGGGGCTCCAGTTGGTTTTACTGGTTTTCCTGCTCCTGTTTTCCTATGAACTCATGTTAATATTTCCTCTCTAAATTTCCATTGCTGTGCCGAAACCGTTTTCCTTTTTTTTCCTCATTCTTGTTCACTTGTTTCCACTTCTCCTATTCACACTGTTGAGAACATTCACCATAATGGAAGCAAATCTGGAACTGGACTTTTTAATTGGGCCATTTTATTTTATTTTTTCCATTTTCAGAAGATTTACTTTTTTTTAAGAGTAAACACATTTTTATATAGTTTCAGACTTTTGGTGGAGATATTTTACATGGAACACATTGGGTCAAATGAGAATAAATCACTATTGATATTTTTTATTTTCTAGTCATAAATTAGTTTAGCCTATGGTAAATTATTTATAATTTTTCATCTTCATTTTTCCCTCCTGTGTTTTTCTAAAAACCCACTCCCCTCTGAAAAACAGCTGCAGAGGAAATGTCTTCCTGTTATTTTTTCCCTTTAGACCTTGAAAAGCTGCAGTTATTCTAACAATGCTGGTTGGTGACTTCAAAGCATGAAACAGTCAAAGAGCAATAAATTCCTGCAGACCATACCAGACCTCTAAATCTAATCAGCAGGTGAAGTTGTGTTGAGAACGTTGAGGTTTTCCTCTTATTTCCTGGAGAAAAGAAGTAACTGGCGCTTCCTGTAACACTTTTACACAAAATACGTTCAAATAAATAAAATGTAATGGTGACTTTGTCAGGAGATTTTTAAACCCTGCTGACTGATCTCTTCATCACATGGCTGGTGGCGCAGCAACCCCTGGGACTGTTCCAGGACCTGAGACCAGATCTTTGGACAGTAGCGTCTCTCAGTTCTGGACCACCACATAGCGCCTCTGCTTCCAGCTGCTTCCCCGCGCGGGGCGGGGTGGCGCTCAGTCCGGCGCACGGCACACCGACACCAGCTGGTCTCCGCCGCTCCGTCTGGGACTGAAACATGGGCGTAGAGACGGAACGGTCGGACACAAGCATTATTATGGACGAGGATGAGTTCAACAGGTCCATAGAGCCCATTCTGTCGAAGAAGAAGGTGAAAACAGCAGCGCAGGACCGGGATCCAAACGACATGAACGCGCATTTAAAGGTAAAGAACCCTCCGAGCGGAACCGGCTGTAACGGAGTTATTATTGATTTTAAGGACTCATTGTGAGCTCTGTGTTGTCATTCAACAAACTGGGGTTTGTGATGTGCTGCATGAATACCTGGAGGTCTCAGATGGAGCGTTCATCCATCATCTCTGAACTATTTCCTGCCCGTTTTTAATTGAACTTTGACCCCTGTGATCCGACAGGTGGGCTTTGGGGACGTGATCGCGGAACCAGTTTCCACTCACAGCTTCGACAGAGTGTGGATCGGGAGCCACGCCGCCTTCGAGCTGATCCGGTTCTTGTGTTACCGACTGCTGAGCGCGCTGCTGGCGGTGCCCCTGGCTTTCCTCCTGGGTATGGTGTTCGGAGCGCTCAGCTGCGTCCATATCTGGTAGGAACCGATCCATCAGCCTGCAGGGATCCTCTAGTCTAGTGGACCCAGGATCACACAGAGCCCCAGAGCCAAATAAACAGAATAAAGAGCGCAGACATTTCCATGACACGTTTTCTTTAGTTCTAAAGCACAAAGTTTAGACTTTACATTTGAAAAGCGTCTGATTACAGATCTGCTCTATAGGCAAACAGGCAGGTTCTCATTCCTAACACCATCACTACTATCCTGCTCACAATTCTATCACCATACCTGTTTTCACATCCTTCAGCTTTAAAAGTGTGGAAAAACAGAAAGAAAAACATGAACCTTTACATCACAATGTAGAGCTCAGTCTGTCTGCTGCCAGGGAGCGAGGAGGTTACATGGAGACCTTAATGAGCCACTGATGGTTACCATGGAGACCCTAATGAGCCAATGATGGTTACCATGGATACCTTAATGAACCAGTGATGGTTACCATGGAGACCCTAATGAGCCACTGATGGTTACCATGGAGACCCTAATGAGCCAATGATGGTTACCATGGAGACCCTAATGAGCCAATGATGGTTACCATGGAGACCCTAATGAGCCACTTATGATTACCATGGATACCTTAATGAACCAGTGATGGTTACCATGGATACCTTAATGAGCCACTGATGGTTACCATGGATTCCTAAATGAGCCAGTGACAGCAGCTTTAACATTTCTCTTGATGTTGGTTCTCTACACTTCTACAGTTTTTACACCAAAACACTGCAGTTTTGTCTCTTTAGATATTACCAAGTTGAATTTTGTTGTAGAAGTTTGGGCTGCATTGATATCATCAGACTTTCTCGTTAAACGTTTTTAAATCACAATTAACATCATGTCAAACATTCTCCCATGTTTTATTTGGGTTTCTTATATTTGCACACTTATGTCATAGCCAGCCACAAGCTAAAGAGTCTGTTTAAACACTTGATGAAACAACATTTTAAGGCCATATTTAAGCACTTTATGGAAAGTTAGGGGGAATGTTCAGCTTCAGTGGCAGTGGGAAGGAAAAACGTCCCGTTTGCTTTGCTGTTCAGAAGATGTTAGCTGCCATTAAAGTGTAATTTCAGACCAGAGTGGAACATTCTTCATTGAAGCACTGCAGAGAAACTGTCTTGAACTTTTAGCTACTGGAAGGCCACGAGATTGGGAAGAAGTCAGGCTATGTCACAACTATTCATCAATAGAGACCTGAGCTGTGACACAGTGCTGGTCCATTCACCTGGAATGTCAGAGTGGAAAATCACACTCTGGTTCAAAGGAGCTTTCACAACCTTTACATACACAGAATCTATAGAGCACACAGCATGTATTTATAACTAACTACCGTCAGCATGACGAGATAACAGCTGACTGGACGGAGCTCAAAGGTCCTGAGTAAAATAACACCAACTGTCCCACCTAGAGCTGGTCCACCTAGAGCTGGTCCACCTAGAGCTGGTCCACCTAGAGCTGGTCCACCTAGAGCTAATTCACCTAGAGCTGGTCTACCTAGGGCTGTTCCACCTAGAGCTGGTCCACCTAGAGCTGATCCACCTAGAGCTGGTCCACCTAGAGCTGGTCCACCTAGAGCTGGTCCACTTAGAGCTGATCCACCTAGAGCTGATCCACCTAGAGCTGATTCACCTAGAGCTGATCCACCTAGAGCTGATTCACCTAGAGCTGGTCCACCTAGAGCTGATCCACCTAGAGCTAATTCACCTAGAGCTGGTCCACCTAGAGCTGATCCACCTAGAGCTGGTCCACCTAGAGCTGATCCACCTAGAGCTAATTCACCTAGAGTTGGTCTACCTAGAGCTGATTCACCTAGAGCTGGTCCACCTAGAGCTGGTCCACCTAGAGCTGGTCCACTTAGAGCTGATCCACTTAGAGCTGATCCACCTAGAGCTGATCCACCTAGAGCTGATTCACCTAGAGCTGATCCACCTAGAGCTGGTCCACCTAGAGCTGGTCCACCTAGAGCTGATCCACCTAGAACACTGATGCTGTGCCTGACCCACTTTTACTACATGATTGATGATTAAACTCCTACAAATTGCAGGAAGAGACAATGATCATGTGTTTTTCCCACTAATTTCACTTCTTATTTACACTGAAGTGGAGGGTCTTAAAATAAACAGTGTAAAAGTGAAACTAACTGAAATGTTAAACATTTTCACTGGTTGTTTGTCTCTTTGATCCACATCCAGCTGAAAGCGTCTTTCCTTTGGCCTATCAAAGTGTCGGTGCTGTATGAGTGACTTAAAGTCATAGACTGCAAATCAGCAATAGAGATTGAGAGCTGAGTGAGTAATAATGATCCTATAGCAATTCATGAAAAATGTTTTTTTAGACATCCATAGTTTTGGATTGAAATTTGCTAAGTGCTGTAAATGCTCAGCGGAAGAAATGCATTTTACAAACACCTACTGATATAAATTCTAGCAGGTGGAGTGAGTATACATTGTATTTTCCTTTGAGTTGACCAAAAGTGTTGTGTACATGTTCACCATAGGGCATCATCAGGCCTAAAATGATTTCACCGCTCATATTTGAATGTGTCAACATTTAGGAACCCCAATGTGCGCCACCATGCTTAAAAATAATCAACAGAAGCGAAGAAAATGATGTGGCAGGTCTGCTGTTGGATCAACTAAGCAGAGCACAGTTCACTCATCTCCACTTGCCAACCAAATCAAATTCAAATGAGTATATTTTACTTCCACCTACATGATCTGCATCAGCTGTTTGAACCAAAACACACCAACGTCATGTTACAGTCACTAGGAATCTGATACTATCTAACTGCTCTCTTTCACCTTAAAAATGTTTGGTCCGAACTAGTCAGGTAGTCCTTAATCCAGGTGATTGTGGAGGATCCACCTGTGTCTTCTGGAGTTTCTACATAAGACATCAGGCTGGATTGTATTAAATGCATTGAAGAATTTAAAGAACATGATCCTCACAGAGCTGCTACTTTGTCTAGATGACTGTGGGTTTGTTGAAGCAGGTCTGTGTGAAGGCGTCTTCAACTCCAACCCCACAGTGATAAACAAACTGTAGAGGGTCCTAAAAGGAGCTGTTTGATCAGTCAGGTGGACCAATAACAGTCTCTGGAGGACTTTCATGATGTGTGATGTTAGGACAACAGGTCTATAGTCATTGAGGACAGATAGAGATTTCTTGGCTTCTGGAAAAAGACAGGATGTCTTTCACAGAACTGAAACCTTCTCTTGGGTCAGGCTAAGGTTGAAGAGTTGCTGCAGAAAGACTAGATTATGACCAGTTTTGCCAAGAGCAGGTCTTGCAGAGGAGCTGTATTCATCCCTGACATTAGCATAGAACAAATCCAGTGTTTTATTTTCTCTGGTGAAGTATTTGACATACTGTTGAAAGCAGTGTGTGATTTGTGATAAAAGCAGAGAGGGAGAATGTACCATCTTCTGTATCAAATGCCCGGTGTCCAGTCCAGTGGTCGCTGTTCCCTATTATGGGAGGAGTTCAGCGAGGCCATGACTATTGATCAGCTCCGAAAACGTTCAGGAAAACCATCCGGCATCTCAGGAGAGTTCCCTTCTAACTGGTCTTCCAGCCTGCAATGTGAAACCTCTACAAATGGTTCAGAACGCAGCAGGACGTTTGGTCTTCAATCAGCCTAAAAGAGCACATGTCACCCTTCTGTTCATTGAGCTCCACCTTTAGCTGCTCGCATCAAATTCAAGTAGCTAACGCTAGCATACAGAGTCCTGAAAGGAACGGCTCTCATCTACTTAAATCCCCTTGCTAAGGCTTACATCACGGCTCGGTCACTCCAGTCATCAAAGGATCATCAGCTAGCAGAGCTACACCACGCTGGGACAGTCCAGACTCTTCTCATGTGTCGTTCCACGATGGTGGAATGACCTACCAAGCTACCAGAACAGGGGCATCCCTGTCCATCTTCAAGAACCTCCTGAGGACCCAGCTCTTCAGAGAACATCTTCTAGACTAGCTCCTACCTTCTCCTACTTCTCTGTACTCTATTCATGCACTTCACTCTATGCTGGTATTCTTTCCCCTCGCTGTCACCTCAGAGACTGACTAGTGTTTGTTCCTCTAAGTAGTTTGTTGTTAGCCTCAAGGTAACTTCTTGTTTACATTATCATTTATAAGTCGCTTTGGATAAAAGCGTCTGATAAATACATAAACATAAACAATGAGCTTAGTTACATTGTGGATTACTGCCATATTAAAATAACTTCAATACTGCACCATCGAGGCTGTAGCGTAATATAACCTGTTTTTATTGTTATAAAACGAACACACTTCTGCAAGATCATCAGGTTAGTTTCTGTCGGTTATACGCTGAGCTATGCTGAGCTACCTTCACTAAACTAATTGTTATGCAGGAATACTTTAGGTTCCCTTTATTCAAAGTGAAGACGTACGTACGTTATACCTGGAAGTTATGAACCAGAGGCAGACTTAGACTACACTTATTTTATTAAGTAAACAGATTGAACGAACAGACAGATATGAGGTAGGCGGTTGCATCTTAAGGAGTTCTTCTGATGTTATTAAGCTGAGAGTTAATGACGAGAGCCCGTGAGATATAAAACATATCTAGGGAGTCTGGAGCTAGTTATGAGGGGAGCTGAGACGAAGTTGACTGGAGTGTTATTTATCAAGAACCTCAGGTTTACCAGATCAGAGTTGATACCTACTGAGGCTGCTCCAGGATCGCCTCGGCCTGAGGTGGAGGTTCGTCGGTAGGCTGTGTTACCCTGACAGCCCTCGGATTGTCCCAGGTGGCCGTGAGGTCACCCAAGGCACGGAAGCGTCCAATGAGTCGGCTCAGCAGCTCCATGATCGGCTGGGAGAGGAGGCTAACGGGTTCTTCCCCATGGCTGGCGAAACAGAAGCAGACGGATGGTGTCTAGCTTTGAGCCGGGGAAATGTCATCGACTGGTGGGGCTGTGACCCACAGGGACAGTCGGCACCGGCCACCGTGTAGCGGAGGAAACGGTGAGCTGTTGTCTCGTTGTTGGCTGAACGAGAACTCAGGGACTTCCGGGCAAGAAGCCTGACATAGGGATCTTTTTGACGCGTGGCCCAATGAGAAGAAGTTTACCAATTCACATGGTTCTCGTCACTAAGAATCCCAGTTCAGACTAAATGGGTTATTAATATGATGTAACCTTTTAGCAAAAGTAGAAACATGAAATAATACTGATGCAACATCAACATTCATTAATACTGGAAGAAAATGAATTAATCATATTAAGACATTTCTGGACAGTGGATTAAAGGTAGTGTCCTTTAGAATGAGACATCAAAGAGTCTTTAAGTTTAATTATTAACTAAAGAAAGTCTTCTGAGTCTTCCGACACGACCGGGTCCTGGAAGGAATGTTGATTCAGGTTACAACATAATAAAAGAGTCATTTTAATCCAAGTTATTGGGAAAAAGATGAGTTATTGTAGTGATGATCCTAGAGGTCATAATTCAGAGGTAGTAACGCATTTGGCGGCGTTACAAGGCACAGGAAGCACCTGTGATGTTTGAAGCTGGGAGTCACTACTCAACAGCACTCAGCCGCTGGCTGAAACAGAACGACTCTTTATTTAAAACAATGTCAGAGAGCAGAACATCCCATCAATTCTATCGGGAAAGCTAATTAGCAACGCACACTTAGGTGTCGCAAAAAAGAGAGTCCCCAAACATAGTTCCGCGTGACAGCACTGATCCACAAAGGCACATTCTGGCAGAGAAAAAGTGCTTCAGAAAACATCAGAATAAAAACATAATAAAAGAACCAAAAGAATAAAAAGATCATTAAAAAACTATTAAGAAAATACAGATCATAAAGATTAGTGAACACATTATAAATGTAACAATCATAAAAGCAAATTAGTTAAAAATACATAAAGATCATAAAATAAATGAATACAGATGATTATAAACTATTTTCTGAAACAGCTTGATCCTCCACAGAGTGTCACAGGGGGCTGGTGCCTAACTACAGCGGTCAAAGGGGCGAGAGGCGGGGGACACCCTGGACAGGTCGGCAGTCCATCGCAGGACATGATTATAAACCAATTAAGAAAAACATAAAAGAGTTAAATAAAACCAACTTGAAATAATCTGGTCTCCAGCTGCTTTTTAAAAGTGTCAGACTGTAGATACAACGTAAAAATAAAGAGACCCATAAACCAACCATCCATGCATCTGCTTTAATCTTCCATTGAGACAAACGCACCTGATAAACAGACGATGCAGGAACTACATGGATGCTTTTCTTTTGTCCACATCACTGTAGAGCTTCATTCAGTGAAAACAAAGGCCTCAGCTCCATTGTATCTATTATATTCACATGCACTGCAAAATATACCAATGCTGATCCAACATCTGAGAAGAACAGAGTCACATGCCCTTTGGCACTGAATCCCAACCACAAACCTAACCCCCGAGTGTTGAGATAACACTAGTCATTAGATTTATTATTGTTTAGTTTTGGAGCAACACAAGTTAGATGCTCACCCCAGGAGTTCTTTGTATTCTTTACTTCTTTCTGGTTTAACATTCCTTTTAAACTAGCAGCAGGATGTTATATGAAAAGTTGATGAGGGTCTTTAATAAGGGGCTTTATGTATAAGGGTGGCCTTTATATTGGCCTGTACACAATAATACAAACGGGACACACCAAGACAAAGAAAAAGCATTACGATGGCACCACCTTTTACCTGTAGTAGGGGTAGGTTTTTTTGACAGGGCTAATGCTGAGAAAGAGAGAGAGAGAGAGAGAGAGAGAGAGAGAGAGAGAGAGAGAGAGAGAGAGAGAGTCACTGTGTCTGTAGAAGTCTTCTAGTTGTACCCTGTTGTTAAACCCTCTCAGTCTTCATGCTACATCCATGGACATGCCCATCATTTGGTTGTTCCTGAACAGTCCTTGTTGGTTTTGTCTCTCTCCAGGTTGGTGATGCCCACCATCCAGAGCTTCATGGTGCTGCTACCATCAGTACAGGTCGTTTGGAGGAGTCTAACGGATATTCTCATCACGCCCCTTTTCCACAGCATGGGGAAAGTCTTGTCTTCTATTCAAGTTAAAACAACAGAAAACTGATGGAGACATGTCTCTGTCCTTCAGGAAGAAGGGATCTAATGTAGGAGGAGTTGGAGAGTGTCCAGTGGAACATGTGAGCCGTTGTGAATTAATGAAAAATAATGACAATCCTAAATTAGAAATATTCAAATCATGGCAACAACACTGGTAATATTAGTGTGTTTAGGTGATTCAGTTCCAGATGTGGGTTTGTGTGAAGTACCTATGAGTGGTTATGTATCACAGCTGTGATATCTGTCACATTAAGTTTGTTTTCAGTACTGAAAATCCATTAAGGGGTCTGGATTAGGTGACCTGGTAGTTTGAATTCAACTAATTCTTCAAGCTGAGTGAATCAGTGTTAACTAACCACTCATAAAGATTTCACACCTAAAAGGTATTTTTCTAAATGAGGGACCACATAATATAGATAAGAGAAATATTCAATAATTACCAATGAACAGAACGAGGTTTGTCAGTGAGTTTGTTGCTTTGGGACCAAATCCACCCTGTCATGCTACTAATATGAATCAGTTACTAACATGTTGCTGATAAATGTCATAGTTCTGATTTTTACTGTATATATTGCAAAGCATTCAATAGAAGTTGAATATAATGAGCTGAATCAGAGAAGATATTATGTTTATCTGAATGCTAACATGCAGCTAGTGGCACATTTGCAGGCTTGTATTTCTGTATCTGCTGTGTTAAGCTCACAGCAGAGTTGAGTGTGTACTTTTACTTTCATTTAACTCCTATTTAAGTTTGCCTGAAGAAGATCTTCAGTAAATCCTCTTGACTGATCCGCTGACACAGGTGAACTTCACCGTCGTGTGATGAAGGCATTTCACTGACGTTGTTTGCTTCAAGCCTCAGCTGAGCAGAGACTCCGGTGTATTTATCATGAAGTACTAGAAGTACTTTGTAAAGCTCTACAACCAGAAGGAATCAATGAAACTTTCAATCTTTTTCAGTTTTTTTGATCTGCAGTGATTTGAAGTTAAATTGAGGAAAGTGTGTTTAGACAAAATTAGCAACCGTTATTAAGCTGGATGACAGGTTTTCCTCTTTCTTTACTGTTTGTTGGTTTAACATCACGTTTTACTCAATTTTTACAAACACAAACCCACAATCAGCATATTTTATTACATTATTATGGTTTACCTTTCAGGATGATAAACTCAACAACAACACCTGAATATCTTCTGCTCCACCTGTTACAAGTGTTTGCTCCTATGTTAGCTAAACATAGCAAACAACTGCTAAACCCAGAAGATGCTAACACCTGTAAAATGACAAAAACACACAAAATGAAACAACTACATTTCATAAACAGTGAGTTTAACAGATTAGCTAAGTTTGCTAGTTTATGATCCTGTGCTTACAATAAGATTACCTGTATTTTCTTATGCTAGCTTATAAAGCAGTTAGCCTAGAGAATAGAGTTTTCAGCTTGTAGCAGTTCAGGAACAAGAATGCACTAGTGTTGCCAACTTTGTGGTGTTGTTAGAGTATTTAGCAAGTTTTCAGAACCCTTTAATGACTGATTGTCAAAGAAGTGACCAATTATGCAAATTAGGAATAACATCATTTACCTGTTTCTTATAGGACAACAATCACTGAGGAGTTGGCAGCACTGGGAGCACATTTAGTCCAGTGGTTTGTATCATTTGTAGTTTTAGCATTATTTCATTGAAACATGCAGGAGGTTATTATGCTTTGGTCTCACCTGCATAAACCTTTTGTCACTTTTACATTTTTCTTAACACATTCATCAGGGACTCATGATGGTGGGAGAAATGTGCAGAGAAGAATTCTGTTCTTCACCTGTATGCAACACATTTAACTTCAAATATCGTATCCTTTCAACAAAAATGTGAAATCCATCTCAAAAAGTTGTAATTTGAAAATAATTATTTTCTTTAAGAATTTTGAATTTGTTTCTATCTGACCCAAATAAAGATATTTTAATTTAATAAAAAGTAATTCATCTGTGCTTGCGTGTGTGTGTGTGTGTGTGTGTGTGTGTGTGTGTGTGTGCATGTGTGTGTGTGTGTGTGCTCTGACTGTGGGTTGATGGACGTTACCTGAGGCTTCACTTTTAGAGCTGAACAGAGTCTGAGCTCCTTTTGGTGGCTGAGAATCCTCCCTCTGTTCTGAATACATTGCTTGTCACTCGTTCTTCCTTTTTGAGAGAAGCAAAACACTAATCCTAACAAAGTTCTGACTTCAACAAGTAG
>SSNR01000232.1:782857-789747 GCA_006937965.1 Callopanchax toddi
GAGGTAAATAAGCTCCGCCCACCTGATTGAACCTTGAAAACAGCTCCATTTTCCTGGTCACATGGTGTTCTACACTAAACATGGTGACTGTCATTTACAACATGTCAAACACTTAAATCGATGCAGTAAACATTACAACTACAGTATCTACAGCTCCTAGATCAGCTCTAGGTGTGCAGGAGAAATGTTCTACAGCAGTACAAGATCTAAAGGAAAATGTCTATTTTTGACAGATTCTGACATTTTTTGGGTTTAGCAACAGACCATATAGAAATAGTCTTATAGACAGAAGCTGCCTAAATCAAAGATTATTTTCATCTTTTCCTAAATCTTACATTTCTTAGTTTTAGCTGTTCTTCAGTGTTGACATACAGCTGAGTTTCTTTAGTTGCTTTGAGGATTTTGACAAAGATTCCAGGTTCATTACCTAACATGTACCCAATGTATCGGCCAGCACTGTCAACAGAGAGAAATTTGCATCCGGCTGGAAAATAATTTTCCATTTTCCATTTCTGGAAAGCAGAAATGCATGAAATGTGTAGGTTCTCTTCATGTTGAACATTTTTATAAATGCGTGCAGACTTCTGCTAACCTCAAGAGGTATTTTAACTCCTGACATCAGTCAGGTCATTTATTTTCTAAGTGTTTGTGGTTCTATTGAAACTAAAGAAATGATTGAAAAAGGGGAAGAGTAAAACAAAAGGTGGGTTTACTGTCCATTGTAAACCCACATACGATTGATAAAATGTCACCCATCAAAGTCAATCTAAATGGGTACGCTCATTCTCAGGCAAAGTACCAAAGCCCCCAGGAGAGGCAGATTATGAGACTCGGTGCTTACATGTAGAGCTAATGTTTAATGATGGTACTCCAGAAGACTTGCAGAGGAGAAACGTATTAGAGTCTTCTTCCACCAGCATCTGATGTTGTGAAACAACTAGCACACCCAAGAAAGCTCTTAGATTCTGCCTATGGTCTTGTGGAAGATGGTGAGGAAATATTTTTCCAAGTTCCTGAACAGGCGAGAAGGCATCTGATTATTTGCAGAGGCTGCAAGTTCTTCTGAGTACTGCTGTTTAGAGAGGCGGTGTGAAACAGAAAGATGCAAATCGACACCTGTTAAAACAGTTTAATCAGGGACGTTGGGACCAAAATTTGATCCTACACATAGAGTTAAAAAGAGAAACAAGTCTTGATTTTGCAGAACTGCTGTCACAGATAAGAACAGAGGAAGAAAGGCGAGCCTCCAAGTTGGATAGAATGCAATGCCATTTTGGGTCTTCTAAGTCAAAACCCACTGTGAATGTACACTCCATGTTGGAGGTGAGTCCCCATTGTTCTGAAGAAGGCACAAACATGTTTCAGGTATATATTTCAGTGACACCGATATAGTTTATTTGACTTCCAACAGCAAATTAACACTGATAGAGAAATTCAAAACAACACCGATAGACTTAATTCGACTTCCAACAGCGAATTAATACCGATAGAGTTAATTAACACTAACAGAGTTAATTCGAATCAACTGTAACAGTGTTAATTCAAATTAACTATAAAAGTGTTAATTCACTGTTAACAGTTACTAATAATAGTGTTAGTTCGCGCTAATAGTGCTAATTCGCAGTGTTAGTTATTTCACTCTAAGTGTTAATTTGTTAACTCTAACAGTGTTAATTCGCTCTAACAGTGTTAATTAATTCACTCTAACAGTGTTAATTTGTTAACTCTAACAGTGTTATTTCGCTTTACCAGTGTTAATTAATTCACTCTACCAGTGTTAATTCGTTCTAACAGTGTTAATTAATTCACTGAGCTGTTACTTTTTAAAGTGTTGTTCTAACACTGAACAGAGTGGACACACAGAGACACTTTTTAGTGTTGAATTATCCCTCAGAGTTAATTCAACACTGACACTTTTAGATTTTTACTTTAGTCTTTTATATTTAACTGTAGGAGTGCCTCATTCTTTCTGCTGTTCCTCCCTCGGGGCTGCAGGTATCCACACCTTTTACCGCCCACATTTCACCAAACAAATAAGCTATTCTATCCTCTGCCTTGGCCCCAAAAAGCAGCCGCTCCGGTCCGGTTCCAGCAGTCCTTCGGTCCGTATGAGGGTCTCTCCTCTCCTCTCCTCTCCTCCTCTCCTCTACAGGACCCCCTAAAACACGGGGTTTCCCTCCAGGCGAGCTGAAGGCAGGTCCCTGACTCGGTTTGCCTCCACGCCTCCCACTCGGCTTCCTTTACTGTCGCCTCTGGTTGAACGAGGAATCCTTCAGAGTCGCGGACAGAATGACAGGAGAAGCGAGGGACGGAGCAGAAGAGGTACAGTAGACTCAGCTCGCCTTTCACTTTCAGGTGATTTACATCTTTCTTCATTTAGGAGGAAATCAATCTCTCTTAAAAACAACCCAGGAGGGTAAATTCCATTCTGTTTATCACCTTCTTCCTCTGATCCTCTCACACCTGGACCGGCCGCTCCTCCAGCTCTTGGAAGGATTTTAAAAGCTTCTTTTTATCAGGGTGTTTTTGTGAGGTTTGACGAGCTAAACTGACCGACTTCAGCATTAAAACGAAATTTACCTCCACATGAAGCTTTTTCAGTCACACGATCCATAAATTGAGCACAAATGAATGAAAGTGTATCCGTGCGTAAAAAGGAGAATGGTGCCAGATCTTTACGCGTCGGGTTTTTATAAACACGGAAACCCATCTTGTGTTTGCATCATTTATTCACGCGCACACGCAGCGCACGAAGAGAGGACTGGAGGTTGATCATGACATGAAAACAATCAGAGGAATCAGGTTTTCTTTAGTAGATTTTGGGGAAGTGCGCAGCTTTTACGCATTAAAAGATGATCCAGCAGCTGTGATCAGGTCAGGATGTGGAGCTCCAGGCTGGTGAGGACCCCTTGCGGCTGAACGCAGGGGTGTGGTGCTTCACTTTAGACCCATCCCTGTTGGTGGGACAGGCGGCTCCAGTCCTCCGCTCCCTCTCAGCGCGCTGCGCACCGTTCCTTCTCCTCCTCACGCTTCTATTTTCTCTCTTTCTTTCCCTCCTCCTCCTCCTCCTCTCCGTGAATCCTCACAGGAATTTCCGCATTCGCCGTTCATCAGAAAACAAGGGAACATTTACAAACCGAACAACAAAGACATGGACAACGAGAGTCTGAACGAGAAGGCGATGGAGGATGTCCACACCAAGGAGATCGACCTGGTCAACCGGGACCCCAAACACATCAACGACAACGTGGTCAAGGTGAGTCCGTCTGGGCTTAGTGTGCGTTTACTGTATTGTTTTATTATTCATATGCAAACGGAATTTTGCAGGTTATTTCAGCTGTTATTGTCCTGATCTGTCTCTAAAAATGATGCTAAATTCTAACAGCTGTCAAAGTGCGCGCTCCGGCTGCGCGCTCCGGCCGCGCGCTGCCTCTCAGCCCCTGGTGTCTTTCCCCTATTAGGAAGATGGTTTCCAAATGTAGTAAAGCCTGATGAGGCGACCATCTGATCCCAGAGCAGCTCTGAACCCATCCCGCTCTAATAGAGAGGATTTCCTGTTGTTGCTGCGCCTTTATTCCCAGTTTTCCTTTCTGCGAGGAAAACCGAATTCTTTCCAGGGGAGAGCAGCCTGGACGCACAAATACTGGAAGTTTGTTTTGTTCAAGGAGGTGAGGAGTGGAGAGGGAGCGGTGAGGCACCTGTTTGAGTCCCCCCACCTCCTCCCTCTCTCCCCAGCTGGGGCAGGTTTCGGGGTCAGGCAGCTCCCTGCGTGGTGCGGGAGGGGCCAGGTCTCTGAGAGCTTGTTAAAACAGGGAAACACCCAAGTAGCTGGTTAATCTGAGGGGATCCCTCACCACTCCCTGTCCTCCTGCCTTTCCTCTTTCTAATCTCCTCCCTCCCTCTCTCCCCCTCCTCCCTGCATGCCTGCACCTGAGCCAGAGGAGCAGAAACTCATTAACATCTGACAGCATTTCTCTGATTCCTTCTGGGGAGTTGAGCTGGGGGAGGAAATTATTGGCATGAGATTTTGGAAGATTCCCCTTTCAAAATAAAATGAACCAGTGAACAATTCACTTCAGCTTTGAAGAGTGTGATTTATCAGATGGACGATCATGCTTGTTAAGAAATGTCCTAAAACTATAAATAATATTTTTAAAGTATGGCTACATTTTTCCCATGTGCCCCTTTGCTCTTGAGTATTCCCAGCGTCTCTACGGTGAGGGGACGCAGGCAGCTGAAGTGTCCCTGCTCAGGCCAGGCGGGACTTTTCCTTCTCTGTCTGCTCTCACTGCTTTCTCTCCCTCCTTCATTGTGACAGTCAGTGAGTCAGACTCTCCCTCCAGTCTCAGAATAGAACACAGCTTTATGCCCCCCCCCCCCCCCCCCCCCCCCCCCCTCTAATCAAGTCAACAGGCCAAATGATCTGACATCACTTGAGAGCAACACTGTAAAAACAACTGAGCTGCCTCTGGTTTCACGTCTAACCAGTGGGAGAAAACAAAGTTTTAATTGAACCCTGAACTGAACTGATTAGATTCAGACATTTCAGGTCAGATACCAGTTCACACACATCTCCTGCTGGAGGTGGTCTGGTGTCCGATCTGTGTAGCTCACTGCCATCAGCGTGTCAGGAGTTTTATTATTCTGTTGTCATGGTTTATTGTTAAAAAATGCCAAATGAGCATTAGACTGTTACAAAATGACTCAAATATTCCAGGATTCTCCAGTGAGTCACAAAGCCTCATTCCTGTGACTGTTGACCTACGTCAACAGAGTCATCTCAGGAACTCTTCTCAGTTTAGTCTCGGTTTAGAAAGTGTGAGAGACCTTTGGGGTTGACTGGTGACCAAACTGGGACTGACTGGAGAAACCAGTAGAGGATCTGACATTCAGAGCTTAACATAATTGTAAATAAATTGATGATGATTTGCAAATAAATAGATACATAAATAGAACAATGTGTTGCTAATTAGGAAGAAGAACATTTGCATACAATTTACAAAAAATATTTTTATTTTTTTACATAAAAAGTGTTGAAAGTAAAATTTGAAGCTGAAGATTAGCATATTATTTTGTAATTGTGTCTACCATTTGTCAACAGTTGCAGCTCAGTGAGATACTGGCTTAAAGGGATCGTTCACATATTATCAATACGCTTTCTGTTGAAAGCTCTCTGAACAGCCTCAGTTTGGAGAAAATGAGATGGTTCTGACTTGATTGATGGGATAGTCACAGTGAGGCCATTTACACATTGGATTGATGCCATTAACTAAAACAACCTGTCTGCAAAAACACACTGTAAAAGATCTTCACTATCCCTTTTAAGGGTATTTGGTTATTTTGAAGTAGCATTCTATTTGTCTACAGTAAGGACCACACCCACCTGTGACATCACTCAAAGTGATTTAGTTTGTTTCAACCAAACAAAATCCAAATTATTATGCTCCAGTATGCAGCCATAACAACATGAACTAAAAAAACGGTCAAATGCTAAACTGTAGAGGTTAGCTAACAGGTAATAGAGTGTCTAACTGTAGAGGTTAAGTCCAGGTGGATTCCAGCTCCAAAACCAGCCTTTACTGGGAGCTGCAGCAGCTCCGAGGTGCTGTGAGGTCATGAATCAGCTCTGCCAAGTGGAGGCGTGTTTTCAGTGTGCGGCAACAAAAAAACACAAGCAGGGAATCCCTGTCACCAGACCCTCATTCTGCAATCATTTATGAACACACACACAAACACACACACAGGCACACACACAAACACACACACAGGCACACACACACACACACACAAACACACACACACAAACACAGGCACACACACACACACACGCACACACACAAACACAGGCACACACACACACACACACGCACGCACACACACACACACACACACAAACACACACACACACACACACACACACTGTGCATCAGAGTCATTGGATTACTGTTCCTCTGTAGCAGCAGCTGGCCTCAATCACCTCTGGCCACATCAAAAAGCCTCCATGACTCCCGTCCACACAGACTGCAGAGCAGAGGGTTTTTTATTTCTTTGCTGAGTCTTTTTATAGCAGAGAGGAGGAGCCATGTGTGGAGAAAACTTTCAGAGGGAGTTGAGAGAAGCTACAGGTTCAGGAGCAGAACCAGAGTCCAGAAGGTCAAACCTAAGTGAACAAGAAGTTATTTACATCACTGTGTGAGACGCTCCTCAATCCCATGATTTAAAGCTGCAGTCCGGAGTATTTGAGTGAGAAAGAGTTTTTTGAATCCAACATACCAAGGCCCCTCCCTTCTCCCCCTCCCGGTCCCTCTAACCCTACCTCTGCAATTGTGCACATGCATCACTTTGGTCTCTGATGCGTTTTTCAGCAAGTTTAGTCTCTGGACTTTTCTTTGTTTGTCTTTCTGAAGTTGATAAAGGCCTTGGTAGTCAGGGAATGGATAACTTTTTAGCAGAAGTTTGCTGCAACTTCTCCACAACCAGCCGCTCTCTCTCTCTCTGCGTTTGTGCATGCAAATGTAACGTGTTTGTTTTTGTTGTAAAGCTACTTATGTCACTGTAGCTGCTGCCTCTTAAGCCTGGGACACACAGAAGACGGATGCGTTGCGCCACAGAATCGCCACGGTCTAGGGCAGTGTTTCTCAACCTTTTTCAGCCGAACGCCCCCCAAAGGTATATTGAAATCCCTTACTGCCCCCCCCCCACCCCCCCACCCCATTTTTGTGATGGTTTCATCCTAAAATGACTGATTTCGCAGCACATTTTTAAAAAAGTTGTGGTCAAAGTTGTGATTTTTTTCAAGCCTTTTTTTGTATTAAGGTTTTTTTTTGTTTTATTCACACACAGTCAACCTCCTTACACACACACACACACACACACTGTATGCGCTGTTT
>SSNR01000232.1:789757-801426 GCA_006937965.1 Callopanchax toddi
CCCCCCCCCCCCCCCCCTCTAATCAAGTCAACAGGCCAAATGATCTGACATCACTTGAGAGCAACACTGTAAAAACAACTGAGCTGCCTCTGGTTTCACGTCTAACCAGTGGGAGAAAACAAAGTTTTAATTGAACCCTGAACTGAACTGATTAGATTCAGACATTTCAGGTCAGATACCAGTTCACACACATCTCCTGCTGGAGGTGGTCTGGTGTCCGATCTGTGTAGCTCACTGCCATCAGCGTGTCAGGAGTTTTATTATTCTGTTGTCATGGTTTATTGTTAAAAAATGCCAAATGAGCATTAGACTGTTACAAAATGACTCAAATATTCCAGGATTCTCCAGTGAGTCACAAAGCCTCATTCCTGTGACTGTTGACCTACGTCAACAGAGTCATCTCAGGAACTCTTCTCAGTTTAGTCTCGGTTTAGAAAGTGTGAGAGACCTTTGGGGTTGACTGGTGACCAAACTGGGACTGACTGGAGAAACCAGTAGAGGATCTGACATTCAGAGCTTAACATAATTGTAAATAAATTGATGATGATTTGCAAATAAATAGATACATAAATAGAACAATGTGTTGCTAATTAGGAAGAAGAACATTTGCATACAATTTACAAAAAATATTTTTATTTTTTTACATAAAAAGTGTTGAAAGTAAAATTTGAAGCTGAAGATTAGCATATTATTTTGTAATTGTGTCTACCATTTGTCAACAGTTGCAGCTCAGTGAGATACTGGCTTAAAGGGATCGTTCACATATTATCAATACGCTTTCTGTTGAAAGCTCTCTGAACAGCCTCAGTTTGGAGAAAATGAGATGGTTCTGACTTGATTGATGGGATAGTCACAGTGAGGCCATTTACACATTGGATTGATGCCATTAACTAAAACAACCTGTCTGCAAAAACACACTGTAAAAGATCTTCACTATCCCTTTTAAGGGTATTTGGTTATTTTGAAGTAGCATTCTATTTGTCTACAGTAAGGACCACACCCACCTGTGACATCACTCAAAGTGATTTAGTTTGTTTCAACCAAACAAAATCCAAATTATTATGCTCCAGTATGCAGCCATAACAACATGAACTAAAAAAACGGTCAAATGCTAAACTGTAGAGGTTAGCTAACAGGTAATAGAGTGTCTAACTGTAGAGGTTAAGTCCAGGTGGATTCCAGCTCCAAAACCAGCCTTTACTGGGAGCTGCAGCAGCTCCGAGGTGCTGTGAGGTCATGAATCAGCTCTGCCAAGTGGAGGCGTGTTTTCAGTGTGCGGCAACAAAAAAACACAAGCAGGGAATCCCTGTCACCAGACCCTCATTCTGCAATCATTTATGAACACACACACAAACACACACACAGGCACACACACAAACACACACACAGGCACACACACACACACACACACACACACACACACAAACACAGGCACACACACACACACACACACACACACACACACACACACACACAAACACACACACACACACACACACACACTGTGCATCAGAGTCATTGGATTACTGTTCCTCTGTAGCAGCAGCTGGCCTCAATCACCTCTGGCCACATCAAAAAGCCTCCATGACTCCCGTCCACACAGACTGCAGAGCAGAGGGTTTTTTATTTCTTTGCTGAGTCTTTTTATAGCAGAGAGGAGGAGCCATGTGTGGAGAAAACTTTCAGAGGGAGTTGAGAGAAGCTACAGGTTCAGGAGCAGAACCAGAGTCCAGAAGGTCAAACCTAAGTGAACAAGAAGTTATTTACATCACTGTGTGAGACGCTCCTCAATCCCATGATTTAAAGCTGCAGTCCGGAGTATTTGAGTGAGAAAGAGTTTTTTGAATCCAACATACCAAGGCCCCTCCCTTCTCCCCCTCCCGGTCCCTCTAACCCTACCTCTGCAATTGTGCACATGCATCACTTTGGTCTCTGATGCGTTTTTCAGCAAGTTTAGTCTCTGGACTTTTCTTTGTTTGTCTTTCTGAAGTTGATAAAGGCCTTGGTAGTCAGGGAATGGATAACTTTTTAGCAGAAGTTTGCTGCAACTTCTCCACAACCAGCCGCTCTCTCTCTCTCTGCGTTTGTGCATGCAAATGTAACGTGTTTGTTTTTGTTGTAAAGCTACTTATGTCACTGTAGCTGCTGCCTCTTAAGCCTGGGACACACAGAAGACGGATGCGTTGCGCCACAGAATCGCCACGGTCTAGGGCAGTGTTTCTCAACCTTTTTCAGCCGAACGCCCCCCAAAGGTATATTGAAATCCCTTACTGCCCCCCCCCCACCCCCCCACCCCATTTTTGTGATGGTTTCATCCTAAAATGACTGATTTCGCAGCACATTTTTAAAAAAGTTGTGGTCAAAGTTGTGATTTTTTTCAAGCCTTTTTTTGTATTAAGGTTTTTTTTTGTTTTATTCACACACAGTCAACCTCCTTACACACACACACACACACACACTGTATGCGCTGTTTCACTAAAACATAACGACAAGATGCCATAATCTCCATGACAACAGCACTGACAGCCTGTCTCAGCGTCACCTCAGACTCAAAGGTTCAGCAGAAAAAGAGTTTAGAAAAGAGAAAAGGTTCCTCGTGTTCACTGGACACAAACGTCACGTGGTTAATCGCGTGTTAAAAAATTAACAACATTCAAAGGAATTCACGTTAATTAACGACGAATAATAAATAATAGCAAAACTGCTGACACAGCACAGTTTAGGACACAGATCAGTTCTTTTTAAATATAGTTTCTCACATTGTCCAAATACGGACATTAAACAGGACTCACCTCGTCTCTTTTATCACTCCTGTCAGACCCCAGCCCGTCTCTGCTCCTCTTTTCAGCTAATCTCCTCCATGTTTTGCGGTCAAAAAGTTTTTGTCAAGCGACGATTGTCATGTATAATCCACCACGGTGTTGTGTTTGGTTCAGAACAGCTTTCCGCCACTCTGGTGTAATACTTTGGGAAACTGACTTGCTCGTGTTTTAGCTGTAATATGTGATAGAAACTGACCGGCGTGTTTAGCGGCTCAGCTCAAAAACCGGAAGTAAACACAGCTCAAGGCAACGGGATTGGTCAAAACTTATCAGAGTGGCAGTGATTGGTCAAAGGAGATGTAACGCTAAGATGATTGGTAAAAGTTGCGGTGATTGGTGAAAACTGCAAGGCTGCGAAAAATAATAGAATCAAATTTTAATATTTTTCAATCGATTAATAATCGTTCATGTCTGCATCTTGATGCATCAGAAAAACGAGTTTATCTCCCACCCTTACTAACGATCTGGAGTCTGGTTGAAATCCTCTTTCATCAGCGCCCCCCTTTAGCATGCAAACGCCCCCTTCAGGGACCAAAGACTTCCACCGCCCCCCTATGTGGTCTCAATGCCCCCTGGGGGACGCTACAGCCCCCGTTGAGAAACACAGGTCTAGGGGGTACACAGGACGCGCTATGCAGCCTATGGAAGGCTGAACGCTACTTGGAAAATCGCCGTATTAAAGCTGTAAATGCCACGCCGCGGCGCTTGAGATAGAACCGGCACCGATCTTTAGCGCCTCCGCACAGACCGGCGTTTGCGTTGCGCTCTCCGTGTAGCCACTCTCAGTAACTATAATGTTTTTGTTTTTTTAAAACGGTGTGGGCGCGACGCATCCGTCTTCTGTGTGTCCCAGGCTTTAGTCAGATCGCGTTGTAAATGAGAATGGGTTCTCAATCGACTCATCTGGTTAAATAAAGAAATATCTGCTGTAGGTGGCTTGTTGAGTGTCCTCAGTTTAGAGAAAGAGAGATTAGCTAACAGCTAGTCTGTGTGGGGTTAGCTACAGAGAGCATTTCTGTCTTCTTAATAACAATAAAAGTTTGATATTTATATCACTTTCCTATCTGAGGATATTGAAAGAACAGATTCCAGTATTCAGCGCGCAGACACACACACACACTGGTGGTGGTGAACTACATCATCAGTCAGTCTGACGAAGGTGTGGAAGTTTCTCAGCTTGGATCCATAGGTGTCTGATCAGTGGGACAGCTCTAGTCCTAACTCTGGCTGGGTAGGGCGGTGTGGGGGGGGAGGTGTTACTATGTGTCTTATTATTGTCTAAAGAAAGGTTGTAGGAATAAGCCTCTATTAACTGAATTATTTTCTAGTAAATTGGGGCAAATCAGATGATCTTCTTTGTTTTTGCAGTTTTCATTGCATGGCATAAAATTAGTGACTAATAGAAATCAGATCTTCTGAGCTTTGATCTCACACTGTGGTACACACATCCTGGGCACCACTTATCTCTGGTCACAGATCACAGAACTCATGACCAGTGGTGGATTCTCATGTGAACTGTGACTCCCAGACTTCAGCCCTCTCATTTCATCTACCTTCAAACTGTTCTCAGACATAATCTAATAGCAAACTGACCTTTAACTGGTCCAACTTAAATACAAAAATCACTGTGGACTCTGGCAGTGAACCAGGAAGCCAGAGTGAGTGAAAAGCAATCACACATCATATTAATGATCAAGGACAACAATCCACAGTGAGAAACCAAACCTACGATGATAGTGCAGCAGTAGTGGACAGACAGCTGAGCAAGGCTGAACCATTAGAGCAGCAGCAGCTATTTAATGGTTACAATGTATTATCAGTCTGCCTGTCCAACTGAGATAATCAACCATCTGTTACAGGTACTATAATAACACGAGACTAGTACTATGTACTGCTGTGGTACAATGTGATGAGATTCTGACTTTACTCCCTGGTACTCCAACAGGATCAGGTGTTTGTGCATTTTGGCTAAATCCCACTGGTTTGAAATGAATCACATCATAATGCTGTCTGATTGGTGTCCATGAAGATGAAACTCTTCAATCACAGGAAAATATTTTGAAACAAACGGTGTCAAACTAATTGTAGGGGATACCTTTAGCTAAAAGTCCAGCTCAGCTGCCAGTCTGACTAATCTGTCTTCAGTCAAACCTAATATTTATCTCCGGACTGTTAAAGAGCCCTTTAATACCACCCACTCTGTCCACTTCAGGGGCCCACTCTGCCTAGTGGAGTGTAGCTGACAGCCTGAATGTGGAGCTCTGGAAATAGCTCTTGGTCTTATTTACTCAATAATACAGTTGCCCTGCCAGCAGGTCTCATGCTGCCCATCAGACTCTGTTGTTTCACATCAAACTGGACTCTATAGATCCAGTGTGTTCCCCACATCAGTGAGAATCCGATGCTCCTTCTGGACTTTTGATTTATTCATTTGGCAGCTAAGTTTGACAGTTTACAGAGCTGTGAGAAAAGGTTTTCCTCTTACAGATGATCATGTTTTGCTTTTTGTCTCTTAAATGTTTCAGATCAGCAAATTTCATCATCAGTCAAAGATACCCTGAGGAAATACATACATAAGGGCCAAAGCTCAACCTGGCCCTGTGTGAAAACGTTTTTTAAGAACAATGACTGAACCTGAAACCATGGTAAAAAGAGACCACAGTAGGTTCCTTATTCACACAGAGCCAGGTTGGATTGGCGAGCTTTATTCTTATTAACCAATCAAAAACTGATTTCTGTTTGTACTCAGGTCATTCTGACACTTATTGACATTTGTTTGCTCACCTGAAACATTCATGTGTAAGAGAACATGAAGTGATTGGTGAAGTTTAGACTCCAGGTTTCGTTAGGGTTGGGTTAGAAACCCTAAACCCTAAACCCTAAACCCTAAACCCTATCAACCTGCTGTCTGCCCTCCTGATGATGATGATGATGATGATGATGATGATGATGATGATGATGATGATGATGGCTAAACAGCTTCTCTCCATGAAGCCTAAAATGTCTCCACCGCCTCTGTTTGGTGGTCTCTGCAGAAAGCCTCTCATTTAGTCTCAATCAGAGTGGAAACTGGCTCAGAGTTGGTCTGCGTTCGGGTTTGTAGCAGTGGAAAAACGAGCAGGCTGACGGTCTGGCTTTGTGGCTGCTCTGCTGAGAGGGAGGCTCTATGTTGCTGCTGCTGCTGGGGAAACAGAACTGAGCCTGAACCCTTAATGCTCTGACAGGGAAGGAATTTACCCTGAACCAGGTTTCAAATCATGCCTTCATGTTAAAACACATCAAGTGAGTTTTAAACACGTTCTCAGTGCAGCTCGTTTCTTCTAAAACAACAACATGAAAATGAATCTGGTGAAAAAGCTTTCATTTACACTTGGTGGACTTTTATTGGACTTTTGGGGGGAATTGATAAAAATCAAAGTAATGATTTTTTCTCAAATCAAATGAAGTCTTTGTAGGTCTCGTTGGTTTTTCATTGTTTCTCTGGATTCTTGCAGATTAAATCTCAGTGTGTCAGTAACATTAGTGAACGTTGGGTTGGTGTTGAGTTCCAGGCTCGTCCTGAGTCTGTCTGTCTGTCAGCAGAACCCTGAGCCTTCAGGGGTTTTAGCGATCAGTAAAACCTTCTGGTCTGAGCTGCTCTCAGGCTAACTGTTAGCTCATCAGTCAGGAACTACATCCCAGAACTGAGGCTCTTCATGAAACTAGATTCTAATCATTTATAACCTTTACACAGAAACACATTTCAAAGTGACCAAATATCCCTTTAGTGACCCGTGATTCCCTCATGGCTGATCAGAGAGGAAACGTTCACCAGTGACAGGAGGCTGATGCTGCTGTGGACCAAAACATCCATCATCAAACAACAGAGATGACAACATAAATCAAGTTCAACGCACACATTTAATAAGGAATTCACCAGGAAATACTCTGTGACAATAAACCCTGTGTTACCTCAGAGTGGAGTATTTTAAATGTTTATGAGGAAACTGTAGTATTTTGTACTGAGACTGAGCCGGAGCAGCTATTAGACTGTGTTGATTTACAGCTGAGACAAAAGATGAAACCCTGTTCATTAAATAGAAAACAAAATATTAGTGAGGTTTAGGTCCAGGTCTGACTGGTGAGTCGACACAAAGCAGCAGGAATGAGTAACAGCAATGTACCGATCGTCCATCAAAGATTTATTCACACAGGTGACATGTTTGTGGGCGGAGCAATGTAAACACACACAAACTGATTTAACAAATTAGAACTCAAAAGTCCAAATGCTGTGAAAATCACAGACTGGAAAGACTCAACTGTGCAAACCTTTATTATTTTAGATCTTTTTCTCCAAACCTTCAAGTGGTCTCAGGTATTCTTGGATTTTAGCTGATTTTGTACCGAAATTAGAGTTTTTATGTTTTTTGAGTAACTTCACTCTGACGTGTGATTCTTTCAGGTTCCTAAACTCATGAAATGAGCTGAACCTATTTGAAGTCTTTGTTACTAGGCTGTCTGCCACAGAGACAGTTGTTTCTCATTTATTCAACTGAATCCATGAAAAAGCTACCAGGAAACTCAGTTTGAGGAACAGAAAACAGGATTTTAGCACCAACAGCAGAGGTGTGAGCTGGCTCCCAGTGGATGACAGGTGATGCTCTCAGGCCTGTTTCAGGGCTTTGCTGAGTTTTTCATTTTGTTTCTGTAAGACATGAGTCAGCCCGTGTGTCTCTGTGTGTCCCTCTGATGGACTGGTGACCTCTACAGGTGTCCCCAGTCTCCCGCCTGGTGGCAGACACCAGCTCCCTGCGACCCTCACTGGACCAAGTGGTTAAGAAAATGGATGGATGGATTAAAACATGACATAGAGTCATGCTCCTTGTAGCAGTTTTAGGTTTGGTTCAAACGTTCTGATCCCACTCAGGTTGAGATGTAAAACATTTAGAACATCTGTCTGCTGAAGCAGGAACGTTTTCAATCGTAACATTATGTCAGAGATTTGGAACTCTCTGGACTCTGACAGGAGGAGAGGAGAGGCAGAGGAAGCTTCATCAAACAGCTCAGGTCTACAGGTCTGGTAGAAGTGAACTGAGCAGCGTGGACAGAGTGGAGAATGTGTTCTGGTTAGTAAAACTGCAGAGAACCACGATGTTCCTCCTTCATGGCAAGAAGGAATCAGCTCCAGGTCAAACAGAGAGAATGTTTCATCCTTTCTGCTGTTTGTCCAATCAGGAGGCTCCGGACACTCCGGAGACACTCGAACCTATCTCATCAAAGCAAGGCATGCCTTGTGTGTGTGTGTGTGTGTGTGAACTGGCAGATGTTGTAAGTGTGTACCAGCCACTTGTCTAGTCAGGATCCCACCCTGCCTTCAGCACAACAGACAGATAAACAAGCTGCTGATTTATATGGAAATAAAAACTGTAGACTCTCAGACTCGTGGTGTATTCACTTCACATCAGGACTCTTGTGAAACACATTCTCAGTGGTGATGATGAACATGAGCTCAGTGTTTATGTTCACTAGTGAAGGGACTAACTCAGACCTCAGGTGTACAAAACAGGGTTTCCTTTTGTTCATTTTATTTTTAGTTCTGTAAAAGTCGCTTTTAGAAGTAGTAGACGTGAACTTTAGGTGACAGAAACCCTAGTGTCATAACCATTAGACGTCCCAGTGGTCTCATAGGAACGTCACTGTTTGTGTTGAGTTACCTGCTGAACATCCTCAGTTCAAAGAAATAGCCTTAAAAGGATACTTCACCCAAAAGTGATTTTTTTTTTGTCTGTTGCCATATTCCTCATAGTTAGATCAGTGGGAAAAACAATTAGTAAACAGCCCAGCCGTTTTCCTGATCCAGCAGTACTCCTTTAGCATTAGCTTAGCGTAAAACACTGTAAGTGAATGGTAACAACTAGCATTGTGAGAAAAAAGTCCTTAAAACTCACTCAGTAGTGATACTAATGATACTAATTCTGCCTAGTGACCTCAGTAAACATATAGACTGAAAGTGAGAATAAAAAGTAACACGAAGGAATTACAGGTACTATTTTAGACTCGGGACTACTTTATGACAAAGAACAGCTGTACGGAGCAAGGACATGACGCAGCAGCACCAAAGACACCTACTTCTGTGAACACGTATCCGAACGTTGTTTTCAAACCTCACAGATGATGAAAAATAACACAAAGGTGTGAGCTGCACAGAGATTATCTTCAAAAACGTTACCGGGTTTAGTCTAGTAGCCAGTATTTGTGTTGTGTTTAAAGTATTTGTAGTAGAAGATAGAGAAACAAACTTCATTTAGAGAAGCACCGACTGGTTTTAAGAGACGACACTGATTTCCAATTTGTATCCAACATTTTGATGACAGCTGATACAGATTTATCTCAAAGAACAATGATTAACAAATTACTATCAAAAGTCTGATTAGTAATTATAAACAAATCAAAAAGAGCAGAAACAGGTTTATTCCACCAACAGCGGTGGACACGAAACACCACTCATTCCTAAAGCCACAGTCACATGGCATCATGAACATATTTACACGGTACACAAACCAAGGACTCAAAGGCTCCTGTACACTGTTAATACCAGCTCCTGTTACAGAAAACTGACCTATAAGTGCAGCATAATACTGTGGCAGTTCAGCCACAGCGCTTTTTTATTTTCATAGCATGAGATTGAGATTGTGTAACATTGCACAATCTGTAATTGCTATACTGGTTTGCTGGGCCAAGACCAGCATTGCAACTATTCAGTCACATTGCAGTCATTGATGTCATATCTCCACAACTCCAGCAGAAGTGTGGGAAAGTTCCTGATTCTAGCTGTTGGTGTCCGTCTGAGTCAACTCAGGCTACATCAGCTAAATGTGTCTGATAGTGTTAGACGAAACTCTCTGAACAGTCCGCATGCAGAAGCTTCACTTTATTCTTATTATTTAAACCTAATGCAGGTGGGACAAACTCTTAGATGATGGTTCAGGACAACTATGGTTCAAGCTAGCATAATGTTAGCAAGTATTACATGGGCTAAATGTTCACACTAAAGCTGCCAGTTGTCAGCTAGTTACCTGTACTCTTTATTCTGCTTCAAACTGACCGTATTCATGGATTCAATCATACGTATAGCATACATGTTTGACCACTATCTGGATTGTTAGCATCAATGCTAACCAACTGATGCCAAGCCAGCCTACATTGAGTTTCATTGAAAGGAACGGGCTGAAAAAGTGTCTATGTGCAGCATTTCAGAACCTTTCATATTTTAAAAACATTTTTAAAGGTATTAAATTAGCAGTTATGGGCTGTGAGTCAATGCAGACAGAGCTAATATCAGGCATTTCCCTGCACTTTAGCTGGAGTTGAGATATGACATCACTGCAATGTGACTGGATAGTTGGGTTATGACAATGTTGGCAGTCTGGGACTGAAACCAATAGGCTATGGTATTTACAGATTATGTGTGTAACTTTATTGTTGGGTCAGGGCTACGTAGGCCATGCACAGTAGGAGAATTAAGTATTTGATCCCCCACTGATTCCCAACTGTTCCCACTTACAAGAGTAAAGAGGAATGTAGTTTTTATTGTAGGAACACCTCAACCATGAGAGAAAGAATCTAAACAAATCCAGAAAATCACGTGGCCTGGTTTTTAAATAATTAATTAGTGATACATAAAATCTGGTGATCCATGTCTCCATCCCTCCTCTCATTACCGTGGGAAGTAGGGGTGCTGGGGGTGCTGCAGCACCCCCTATCCTGGTGACCTCAAAGACATATTCACCACAAATGGCGCTAAAGTGGATTTTAGACTTTTTTGGGGGGGAAGCCTCGAGAAAACAAAAGGAGATGCAGAAAAGTGCAGAAATAGCTGCATGTTCAGCTCAGCAGACTAATGTTCTCAGTGGACCCACAATTTCAACCCAAATCTGAACCGACCCAGCCCGACACCATCATGTTCTGCCCGGCCGAACCCGTGTTTTAATTTTTATTCATTTTTTATGTGGGGAAAAAAGTTACACACACAGCAGACAATGCTTCAACTCAAACATTTTATTAAACGCTAAACTTTCTAAACATGAAACATAATTTATATTACAAAAGTCCGCATAGTCAGCTGGGAATTCCCGGATTCTGGAGCAAACTTGTCTGTGCACCGCTGCACCCCCAGAGCCTGAAAATAAATGTGCATTATCTTAGTTACTAGTTAATAATGCCAAAATACTTTTTTTTTAAATACAATGAACATGTAAAACTTAGACAAAGAGTGCTTATTTTCAAGACACCGTGAAGAAATAACTGCGTCCAGTGTCTGGAGACGCATCCTCCTCTCCTCTTGTGCGACCAGCCACACTAAAGGTCCTCCAGCTGCTGCTTCTTCTTATTAATCATATTTTACAGCAAACGATGAAAATCTACACTTTTACAAGTACAAAGATGTCTATAAGTGGTTGATAGACAATCAGAACCATAGACAGCAGCAGCATTGCTGCACATCTTCAAACGGTGACCTCTCAGCTTCTCTTTTTCCGACCCGACCTGAAATAATTAACGAAATAATCTGTCGGGTTGGGCTCGGGCTAAAATTGAGACCTCTACAGCAAACTGAGGTTCTGCTGTGCACGGACCTATGTCCCGGGGAAAGATGCGTGCCTTGACCCGCGGGCCCCTCGCTCCGTTATGCGGTCCGTGCTCCCAGGCGCGCGCCCCCACCTTGGACAGAGGTCCGCACAGAGCCCCTCAAGCTGATGCACCTGAGGGTTGATGTAAACTGATGTGTCCACTGGATAAACATTTCCCCATTGGACCTATGGTGGCTCGTTTTTATCAGCGCGGCCTGTTTCGGCCCCCCCCCCCCCCCCC
>SSNR01000232.1:801436-824588 GCA_006937965.1 Callopanchax toddi
CCCCCCCCCCCCCCGGTGATTTTTTTCTTCAGCACCCCCTGCTGAGAATTTGTTCCCGCGGCTATGCCTCCTCTCAGTCATCTGGAATTTCTTCCATTTTCTAATGAAGCTGTTAGCCTGTTGTCCTGTAGCCCATCCCCGCCATGTGTAGATCTACAGTTTAGTCCCTGGTGTCCTCAGACAGGTCTTTGGTCTCCATGGTGGAGAGGGTGGAGTCTGATTGATTGACTGTGGACAGGTGTCTTTATACAGGTAACCAGTTCAAACTGGGGTAATGAGTGGAGGATAGGAGGACGACTTCTAAAGACCAGCTAACAGGTCTGAGAGAGACAGGATCCTGATGGTTGGTAGGGGTTCACATACTTACTTCATGTAATAAAATGCAAATTAATCATTTACAAATCAGACAATTGAAAAATCAGCAGGGGATCAAATACTAATTTCACCCACTGTAGTTATAGAGGCTTATGTGTGACTAAGACACACACGATGTAAGAGTTCAAAGTTCATTCAAACAGAACTGACCAACATG
Organism: Callopanchax toddi; assembly: GCA_006937965.1. Lineage (NCBI taxonomy): Eukaryota > Metazoa > Chordata > Actinopteri > Cyprinodontiformes > Nothobranchiidae > Callopanchax > Callopanchax toddi. The sequence goes on from SSNR01000232.1 coordinate 801,969, forward strand.
ACCATCTGTAGCACGCTGAGGTTGGGGATCACACTATACTGGAGTATAAATGGATGTTACTTTCTCTAACACATCATAGAAATACAAGGCAGACACAAAGAAGTGTAACAAAGTGTTGGGTGTTTCTGATGGTTTCCGGGTTGTTGTTCTTCCACATAGAGCAGAGAGTTCATATCTCAAAAGGGTTGAGAGTCACTGTCTTAGATTAGAGTTGATGTCATTCCTTCTGACTTGTCCTGTCACTCCTGGTAACAATGTGCTGACTGGGGAAGGTCTTTGCCAGATGTTCCTCTTTCATTACCATTTGGCCAAAGTCTGCATTAGCTGGGGACAGTCAGCATGGAACAGAAATCTGTTAGTGTGAGGAAAACTGATCCAGCCCAACCAAAGTTGCAGGCAGTCAAGCATGTTTCAATTTCAGGAGCAACATCTAGATGTGTCAGATAGTGTGAACTGATTACCAGCTCTAGTAAAAACACGTTGCCAAACAGTGAAATAAAAAGTGATGGTGGGACTCAGGGAAACGCATCAGAAGACGATGGTTAGCAGCAGGGGTTTCAAACAATAAAGGAAAATGGTAAGGGGGGGGGGGGCGTTTCCCAAGATGCAAACCCCTACCACGTGGTGTGTTTGTCTACCCTTCAAACTGTCGCCCTCATAAGAGTTTGTTTCATCCAATTGGTTTGACAAATCATGAAGTCTGTGATCCCTGATCAGGAGCAGATAAATGGTCATTGGTTTGTCTGCTAACGTGTGCCTCAAGTCGTTTTTAAACCTGTAAAGACTGTAAAAGCTCAGTAGTGTCCCTGACTCAAGTCAGCTGTAACATTGGACAATTAAAGGTCATTCCAGTCCTCGAATAATCCACCTTTTCTTGCTTCTCTCCCTTCCTCAGGTGGACTTCGAGGACATCATTGCAGAGCCTGCAGGAACCTACAGCTTTGATGGCATATGGAAAGCCAGCTTCACCACCTTCACCGTCACTAAGTACTGGTGCTACCGGCTGCTGACGGCACTGGTCGGCATCCCACTGGCACTGATCTGGGGAATCTTCTTTGCCATCCTGTCCTTCGTGCACATCTGGGCCGTGGTGCCGTGCCTCAAGAGCTACATGATCGAGATTCACTGCATCAGCCGTGTCTACTCCATCTGTGTGCACACCTTCTGTGACCCGCTGTTTGAGGCCATGGGCAAGTGCTTCAGCAACATCCGAATCCAAACATCAAAGCAGGTGTAGCGTCGCAAACAGGAGCAAGAAGAGGATTAAAGGAAACAGGAGGGAGGAAGGGTGGGCTGGAGCTACACACGAGAAAAAAAACAGACCTCAGACAACGAGAGTGAGGGATGTGTGGATGGGAGGGGTCACATGACACCTGATTCTGCCTTTCTGTTTTTTCTCTCCATTAATGCCAAAACCAAATGGATGAGCTCAGAGAAATCAAAGGGCTTATTCGTTTGGGGTTTTGTTTTGATTTTCACTCACTTTCTACGCTTCACCGTCAAGCAAGCAGCCAAACTTTTTATCTCATTAGTTCTGCAGATTTCTGACTTTTGTTTCTATGTAGAGTCAGCCACTTGTTGACAGATATGTTAAGGGGGTGGGGGTGGGGAGGTCAGGGTGTATCCTCGTCGTTTCTCGTACTCGTTACTGTTTGTTTTTTTGGAGCCGTAGGGTGGGTTGGGTTGCCTGACACTGGGGTCGTGAGGGTCAAACCAGGGATAAACAGCGAGTGTTGCTGTTTTCTGTCTGACTCAGCAAAACACGGAACAACCACATGCTCTGCGCTGTACAACACCCCCCACAGCTGCCCCCACATGACCCCCAGCCCACCAACCCCCCTCCTCCTGCTCCCTGCAGTCTGACACACTGAACCTTCCGTCTTCCACCGCATTCCCGTCCACCGCGCCACGGTACGGCGCAGAAAGCCATCTCCTCACATCACTTCCTCTCTGCTCCCTTTACTCCACCTCAGCTTCAAATCTTCACTGCAGAATGTTTTCATCTTCTTTGCTATGGAATCGTGTGACTGAAAAGTGTTTAGATTTTACAAAAGCATTTTTAAACGCCCTCCTGCTGCATGTATTTTCCCCATCACGATCACAGCTCCACAGAGCATTGTGTTTCTACAGGTTGAGGATGCTTGAGAAGCTGATTTCCCTTCTGGTTTGGTTCCGGGGGTGCTGTATGGGTGTCTGTGCAGAAAGCAGTGGCCTCATTCCAGTGTGTTAATCTATGGGAAAGTATTCTTAGCTGCTTGCAAAATAAAACACCTTTTATCTACTTTGCAGAGGTTGTAGCCAATAATTAGCTCTTAAACTGTGCCGTGAGGAGCTGTGTGAGGGTTTTTACACACTGTGGTACTTACACAGATTAATGCATTGGAATTAAGACAATGTGAGCTGAAATATGTGATTCTGGATCCTGTTTTGTCTTCTCAATCTGCTTCCTGATGGGCTGGGGGGTGGGGTGTTACTGGATGGTGTGGAATTTTGTTGTTTTGTTTTGTTTTGTTGACTCACTAAGCTCGCTTTTGCTGCCACCTTCGGTCTACCTGCTGTCTCCTCACATGACTTGTTATATCGCAGCACCTGGTTCTTTAAGCTCTGAGTTTTGAAGCTCTGAAGGTGATCTATTTTATAAGAAAGTGTTTTATTTCTGCCTTGCTTTTTACTGTACAATATCATGCTGTGCACAATAAAATGTAATATAATCCAGTGTGCACGTGTTTATGTTTATTATCAACTCTTTCATTCCCCAGGATGGATGAAGTTAGCATGCGCCTCTTCAAGGCAGAGAAGTGGCAACAGAGGAGGTTTTGTTCTGTTTTCTTGTGATATTGAGTCACAGCAGATCAAACTGTTATGGTTCTTGTTAGAAACGTGGTGACTGCTTTGAATCATGTGCATCGCTGCTACCAGAAGACTGTTTCTTTGTGTAAAAAGTAAAAACTAATGAACAAAACTGCATCCTAACTGAAGATCTGGCTGTAGGTTTTTTGTTGGTGAGGTCTAATTCCTGCTGTGTTGCTCATGCAGTACAAAGGGTTATTTTTCCAGCCTGGCACAGTATTTCCATGGTTACTCAGAAACAAATAAAAGTGTTGAGCAATGCTCATGGGACCGGAGACAAGTTAACTGTACTCAGATTGATTTACACTAAAAGCAGGCACATGAATCTTCAGCCTGAGGCAAACCTTGGCTCTAATGATACCGTTTCCCTTCAGAAACATGTTCAAATGAAATGAAGCAGCTCATCACTTCCTAAAGAAGTCCAGGCATCAAGCTTCAGGTTGACTTCAGAACCCGGGTTCAGGGATGTCACTCAGCTGAGGTTCAACGTTCCTGTTTCTTCCAAACATGTCAGACATGGCTAGAGTCTAGAGTGGCTCAAATATGGAAGTAGAATCCTGATCCTGGTCATTTAACAGGGTTACTGGGAAACACAACCCACAGTTAGAGAAAACACAGTCACAGATTCACGTCAGCAGCTCAGTGGTGACGGAAACAGATGTGAGTGGAATCAAGATAAACTACCATAAAGAATCAAATATGATTGTAACATTCAGACCTTAAAGCTACAGTCTGGAGTTTTGAGTCAGAGAGAACTTTTTGAATCCAACGTACCAGAGATGGTCCCTCCCAAACATCCCTCCTCCCCCTCCTGCTCTAACTCCACCTCTACAGTTGTTCACGTGCATCACTCAGGTCTCTAATGCATGTAATCTCCAGAATATTCTTTGTTTTTCTTTCTGAAGTTGATGTAACCTCAGTAGCCAGGTACTGGATAACATTTCAGAAGATCCATGAACCCTCTCTTCAGGTAGACGACTGTAAACAGGAGGACGTCCTGTGCATGGCTCCACCGTTACAGGTTTCATGCACGTTGGCTGACACTCGACAACGTGGAAACTCAAATTCTATTGGCTGAAAAATGTCACCGGTCAGAGAGAATTCAAAGGGGTCTATAGGAGGAAGGAGGGTCTTCAGAAGAATGACAGGTGTTGTGGAACTCTACCCATAGATCATAGTTTAGACCTGAAATATCATTTAAAACATTTAGAAAACTTTGATACAGAGAAAAATACCCTGGACTGTAGCTTTAATGTAAAACACCTGTAGACATCAGCTGATTTAAGTTAAACTTCTTGATCAATCAGAAACAGACAGAGAGCTCTGCTATGACAGTGGAGAGAAGCAGCTACAGGAGCCTGGAGGTCCAAACGGAGTCAGAGTGAGTGAAACATCGCTCTGCGTCAGAGTGAGTGAGGGTCAGGACTCAGGACTGAGGCAGATTTGTTGATGAGCGTCTTACTCTGCCATCTTTACTAGAACCTGCTTAAAACATGAGTTTAGTCTTCAGAGAGGAGAGAAGGAAAATATCAATACAAAGGGGGAGGCGGGACATTATAAGGAAAACAAATACGAGACGTTGTTTTTGTGATCGTTTAATCAAAATTAAAAACTCTAACGCTAACCCTCAGTCAGATAATTGCACAATATGAGACTTTTTGATGAGGAATCTGCAAAACAACATACCAAACTTTAAAACACAATTAAAGAATGGATAAAAGAGTGATTCATCTTTATTTTCTCTCATTATAACTTCATCCAGTACTGTATCAGTGAACGTGAGAAAGCTTTAACATCATGTTTGTTCGTGTATTTTTCACTCTGCTGCAGGTCTAAACATCATTTTAGTGAAATTGTTTTAACAAAAGAGTCTGAGTTTGTCAAAAGCAGGTTTTTGATGTTCAGGGGAGAATATTTACCATCCAGATGAGCAGAAAGAGGCCTTACTCTGATGATAACCCAGATCAGCTAGTCCTGGGTGTTTCCTGCTCAGAAGAACAGAATAGAAGGTGTAAAAATACAGATTCAGATACATAAATACTTCAAACACCTGTATGGCTCAGTGTAGCTCCAAAGGAAACATTTTAAACTCACCTGGTGACACAAAGCTGGCCCAACAGGAGGAGGTGACATCACTGAGGCTGAGTTCAACTGGTTTTCTGTCACTGACGAGGATGAAGATGTTTGACTCAAAGACGTCACTTTCAGCCAGGTGCATTCTGGGTAATGCTGGTGTAAATGGTTTTAAACCAGATGTCTGTTGTGATAATGACCTCTCAGGTCCAACCCTAGGTCTATGGTCTAACCCTAACCAATATCTAGTTTCAACAGGATTAAGAATTTTAACGTCTGCTTTTACAATCCTACAGCACCCTCTGGTGGACACCTTCAGAAGTGTTGACTGGGTTGTGTTCATGTTTGAATGATTCAGTTTGTTCATGTTTCAACAGGTACTCAGAGTTCAGTACTTTCAAATTAAAACTCAGCCTCCCTGAAACTAAACTGCTCGTCATCAGTATCTTAACCCGAACTGACTCCATACCTCTGGATTCATCAAACTGGAGGGGGGGGGGGTGTATTCAGTAGAGCAACCATCTGGCAACCAGAGGTCTCTGGTTCAATGCCAGATCCAGCTGGGTTACTTTGTCGTTGTGTCCTTGGAGACACTTCACCCACCTGGTCTACTGGTGGTGGTCAGAGAGACCTGGTGGTGGTCAGAGGGACCTGGTGGTGGTCAGAGGGACCTGGTGGTGGTCGGAGGGACCTGGTGGTGGTCGGAGGGACCTGGTGGTGGTCGGAGGGACCTGGTGGTGGTCAGAGGGACCTGGTGGTGGTCAGAGAGACCTGGTGGTGGTCAGAGAGACCTGGTGGTGGTCAGAGGGACCTGGTGGTGGTCAGAGGGACCTGGTGGTGGTCAGAGGGACCTGGTGGTGGTCAGAGGGACCTGGTGGTGGTCAGAGGGACCTGGTGGTGGTCAGAGGGACCTGGTGGTGGTCAGAGGGACCTGGTGGTGGTCAGAGGGACCTGGTGGGGGTCAGAGGGACCTGGTGGGGGTCAGAGGGACCTGGTGGTGTCAGTGCATGGCATCTCCACCTCTGTCAGTGTGTCCCAGGACAGCTGAGGCTACATTGTAGCTGATCACTACTAGTGTGTGAATGACTGATGTGCTGTACAGCGCTTTGGGGAGTGGATAATTCTATAAAGACCTATAGAAATACAGGCCAGCTATCTCTTGCTCCATCAAAGATAGCTCATTTTATCTTTGCACTTGTTTCTGCCACTTTGCATCATGTAACAGTAACATACTAAAGATCAGACCATACCTGACACAATACACCACCCAGCTCCTGGTTCAGTCTATGGTCATCTCCTCGACCACTGCAATGTCCTTCTAACTCGTCTTCGCTCTCCTGCACTGTGAAACCTCTACAAATGGTTCAGAACACAGCAGTATGTTTGGTCTTCAATCAGCCTAAAAGAGCACACGTCACTCCTCTGTTCATTGAGCTCCACTGGCTACCTTTAGATGCCCGCATCAAATTCGCTAACGCTACAGAGTCCTGAAAGGAACTGTTCCCATTTACTTGAATCCTCTTGCTAAGGCTTACGTCACGGCTCGGTCACTCCAGTCATCAAAGGATCATCAGCTAGCAGAGCTACACCACGCTGGGACAGTCCAGACTCTTCATGTGTCGTTCCACGATGGTGGAATGACCTACCAAGCTACCAGAACAGGGGTGTACCGGTCCATCTTCAAGAACCTCCTGAGGACCCAGCTCTTCAGAGAACATCTTCTAGACTAGCTCCTACTCCTCTGTACTCTCTTCATGCACTTCACTCTATGCTGGTCTTCTTTCCCCTCACTCTCACCTCAGAGACTGACTAGTGTTTGTCCCTCTAAGTAGTTTGTTGTTAGCCTCAATGGTAACTTCTTGTTTACAATATCATCTGTAAGTCGCTTTGGACAAAAGCGTCTGATAAATACATAAACATCAATAAGCCCTAACCCTAAAATAAAGTTTGCAATTAAAATGAATATTTAAAAGATAAAAGAACAGGTCTAAGTTGAGCTGAATTATATTTAGAGTAAGGAGGACAGTGTCTTCACAGAGAGACCACAGAGCACAGGGTGACATGTAAACACAAAACATGACAACTTACTGGTGCTACACAAAAGCACACACAGCTGGAGAAGGAAACAAAAACCCCAAAGCAAGAGAGACTAAGGAACAGAATGTAGGTAAAAAGAAATGAGACCGAAATAAAAAGAAAGCACCAAATAATGTGAATATTAATATTATAAAATAATATAAACCAAATAATGTTAGTAGTTACAATGAGGTCAGTTCTAGTGGAGAACCTGTCAGTAGAAACAGGTTAATGTAATGTTAACATACTGTAATAATATGAATGATGTTTAACTTTTATTCAGCATTACAGTAATAATCCCTCTGACTCCGTCTAGTGTCACAGCGTGCTCAGTGCAGCACTCAGACACCAGAGGGAGTCTGTCAGACAAAGAGGTACAGATCTGTGCAAAAGTTTCAAACCACCTCTGATTTCTCCTTGTTTGTACCTAAAACACTTGTTTGTTGGCCTCTTTGATGCATTTAAAGAATAAAAAACTGTGTTTGTGTGACAGGCTGCTGGTGAAACAAAATAAAGACACTATGTAAAACTGGTTCTTTAATTTGCAACCTAATATTAATGCAAGTAAATCTAACTGAGGTTTAAAGAAAAAGAGATTTGAAACCTAACCCAAGAAACAAAGAAGGGAGATTTAAGTTTCGTTATTTTGTTTGTTTTATGTCATGTCTAAATGTTGTCCATGTGTTTCTGTACTAAACAATAAGCCAGCAGTTCAAACTTATTTACTGGTCTGTGGTCTTTTAATTTCTTTATTCCCCTTTTTAAAGTCGTATTTTGCTGCAGCAGATTTGAACGTTACTGGTATACTGGGTACTTTACTGCTGAACTCCCCTATCTGATACTTACCTGTAAGTTTCCAATTGAGGTGTTACACATCCCTTGGGTTAGAAACCTTTTATGAATAATTCATACGTAGGTCAGAGTTAGAAAACAGATGATGGAAAAGGCAGTAAAAAGAAAATCCTTCGGACAGACTGGAGATCAGATCAGATCAGATCAGGACCACAGAAATCAACTAAAACGTGAATGGGGCCAATGATAAACCTGTTTTCATGTTTGTCTACTGATTACCTGCTAAAAGGGTTATTAAAATCCATCTAGTGGCTAATGAAACGTTTTGCTAAAAGGCAGATAAATGCACAGAAACAAGCAAAGACATCCTCACCCACCTTTCAGCAGAGGGAGACAAATGAGACTCAAACCACTGAGAAACACTCCAAACACAAAGCTGGCTCATTCTGCTTCTTCTGCTAACGTCGTTGAGAAATCACCATCAGTGCTGTGAGTAAGGTTACAAGTTTCTGCCTAAAAGTCACAACTGTTTTTATTAAGAAGTTCACAAAGTCAGAGGTTACAGGACTCAGTGAGAATGACATCAGATCCAATCAGGTTCTGGTTTCAGATCCATGTAGTCAAACACCTAGAAGCTTATTCCAGATGTGATCATAGAGGATGTGATGTTCAGACTTCATGTGATGTCGGAGTGAGTCAGCCATGAGATCATGACCAGGTGAAGATCACTGAAGAGCAGCAGCTGGTTCTTCTCACATCAGAAGCTCAGGTGTTACTGTTTACAAACAACAAACAGCTGATGATGCTGGGGACCAGGACCCCACCCTCACCAGGACCCCACCCTCACCGGCCCCCCAGCTCATAAAGCATACAACCATGACTCTTCTGTCAGTGCGTGGTTAGCCCACATGGAGGTGTTGCTGTTTCAGGAACCAGGACTCAGCCTCCAGGTGAACACCTACTGGTCTCCTCATTAAGTCTGACTGGCTCCAGGATGCTGAGCCCTGAGAAGAAGAAGAAGAAGAAGAAGAAGAAGAAGAAGAAGAAGAAGAAGAAGAAGAAGAAGAAGAAGAAGAAGAAGAAGAAGAAGATGGATGGTTTCTATAGTGCCTTTCAGATCAGAAGATACTCTATTATTATAAACAAGTGAGACAAATACACACAGAAAGTTGACAACTGCACCACAGTTAGTAGCACTGTTGCCTCGCAGCCAGGGGCGGTTCTAGGCATAGGCTGATTAGGCAACTGCCTAGGGCGCCCTCTGCTGGAGGGGGCGCCAAATTGTCCCTTAAAAAAATTTTTTAATTTATTTTGACAAACTGCTGGACACACCATTCATCTCATGTAAAGAGCAAAGTAAGTAATAAATAAATAAATACATAAACTAAGTAAATAAATAAAAAAGCACAACTTTTGCTGCATGAACAGTCAACGTGGCGCCCCATGGCTACCTGCTGCTGCCGCTGTGATCAGGTAAGGTGGGGGAGAGGCGCGCTGCGCGCATCCCTCCGTCCGGTTGTTTATTGATAATCAGTGTTGGGAGTAACGACTTCCAAAGGTTATTAATTACTGTAATGCATTGCTTTTTTCTGTAACGCAGTAATGTAAGGCATTACAGAAAAAAAGCTGTAACATTTTAACGTCAGTGCGCGTTACAGTGCACGTTTAACCCGGATTGAGGCGGTGGGTTCTTCAGAGAAACGTCACTCAGTGAAAAATGTGGTCAGACAGAGCAGAGAGGAGTAAATCTGCAGCCAGTGAAACAAGTCTGGTTCTGTCCGGTCCGAAACTCATGCGTGGTTCGGTTCAGAACTCGGTCCAGAGGGAAAACGCGGCCCGAGTCGTGCGAGCTCACGGCATCCAAGGCGCGTTAAGACATATGAGCGCATGCAGCGCTCCGTAAACTGAAGGGAGCGATCTGAGAAGAAGTTTCATGATAAAGAGTCACTCTGTTATTCACGTCAGAAGTTGGAGAGTTCACTCTCTCGCCCACTGAGCAGAGGAAACGCGCGTCATGCAGCCTCTGCTGCAGGAGGGAGGAGCAGACAGGTGGAGAAGAAGCAGACAGGTGGAGGTAGGAGTCAGTCAAACTAATGAATAAGGAGCTTGTGCAGAGAGATATGTTTATAGATTTAAATATACTGTATATAGATATGATGGAATAATATATGGATAGGTAGGGATATATGGAGAGATATGGATGATAGATGGATAGATGGATGATAAATGATGGATGGATAGATAGATAAATGCATATCCAGATAGTTGTATATCTCCATGTATCCATCACATCACCTTCCACTGGATGTGAGCTACCTTTATGGTCAAATCCATATTTACAGTTATTTTGGTTGAGAGTAACTAAAAGTAATGCAAAAGTGGTGTAGTGCCTTACATTTAAAAACAGTAATATTGTAATGTAAGGGATTACTTAAAAATGACAATAACAAGTAATAAATAATGCATTACAGTTTTGAAGTAACTTGCCCAACACTGTAGATAATGCATGATGAGCCTGCGACGTTGTCAGTGATAGCACCTTGTTAAAAGTCGCTGGCAAAGCAAGCCCTCTGGGGCAGCCTTCAGGAAACGAAGAAAGGAAGAGGAGGAAAAACGGGCCCAAAGTAGAGGTATTTAATTAACATACATGAAATTGTGAACATTTTTCCTGGACCATCATTTAGCAAGTTAGCTAAGACTAAAGGGCTATCATGCTGTTGTGCCCCCACTTATTATATGAATGAATGTCATCAGTTCAAGTTTATCCAACTTTAGTACATTGCTTACTACTTAGAATTTGCAAAAGTTACGTTGTTTCTTTTCTGGGCATTAGGGGGCGCCAAAATCATTTTTCGCTAGGGCACCATTCAGCTCAGGGCCGGCCCTGCTCGCAGCAGGAAGGTGACGGGGTCAGTTCCCTGCTGCAGCCTTTCTGCATGGAGTTAGCATGTTGCAGGTTCTGTTCAGACAGGTGAAGAAGAGAGAGCTGCAGTAGTCCAGACCAGAAGAGATGAAAGCATGGAGAATGTGAAGTCCCTGTTAGGATACAACGGTGACAGTCAAGGAGAAATGGAGCTCGATCAACCTCTCATTCAAGTGAAACCAGGAAGGACAACCCAGTTTTTAGGCTCTATCATGAACTGGATCCCACATAAAGAATAATAAAGAGATTAAACTGAGGGTCATATTTATGACAGCTGTGTGTTGAACCCAGAGAATGTCCAAAATGTTTCTTTCTGTCTCATTTCCACAATTATTCTGTTTTAGACCGTCCTGATGTGTTGAATGATCAGAATGTTTCTAGTGTTCCCCAGGTGTGTGTGTGTGCGTGTGCATGCGTGCGTGCGTGCGTGCGTGTGTGTGTGTGTGTGTGTGTGTGTGTGTGTGTGTGTGTGTGTGTGTGTGTGCGTGTAAGGTCAGAGTTCTGTGATCAATGTTGACGTTTTTAGTAATAAATTGGATTCCAGTACAGAACATTCTGGCCTCCAGTCACTACTGGTTACAAACCAGTAAACAGAGGCGAAGGGGGACTTGAGGTGAGGAGACTTTCACCCTTTGAGAAGACGAATCGTTGACCCTGCCCTCAGTCAGCTGTTGAATGCTTACACTGATGAACTATTTGATGACATCATCGTCCTCTGGTTCAGGTCTGCCTCACCGACCCCTTACAGATGTTCCTCCAGCTGAACAGCTGGTTCTCTCCCGTTCACTCCGATATGACGCAGCACCCAGACCAGACCACACCCTCCCAGGATGAGTCTGTGCTGCTGGGTTTAGTTGAATCAGTTTTAGATACATTTTAATTCACAGGAGCTTAAAATCAAATGAATTACGACATGAAGATAAGAAGATGAGTTACTCTCTTATTCATTTCATTCATTATTGAATTCATTCATCCCAAGAAAATGGGATAGCAGATTTCTAAAACATTTTTCTAAATATTGTGTTTATTCAGAGCTATAAAAGAATAGGATGAAATGTTTAGAAAACGACTGTCGTGAATTTATCTTGAGAGTCTCGGGAGAATGGAGCTTCTAAAATCTTGTCTCTAAAATGAACTATTTTGTTACTTTATGGAAACACAGACAGCTCATAAAATGACTTTCATCACCTGGAGAAGTGATTTTTGTTTCTTCTAACGAACAACCTACACCCTGAACCTACCAGTCCTCAAACTCCCACAATCCTTTACAGCTCTCTGTGATCTGTAGCCCTTTATTGCTTCTCTGTAATGAATCTCAGACAAGTCAACCATAGATATCATGTATATTGCTAGATATCTTACCTGCGCTGTTTGTCAATGGACCCTGACATAGCTACGCCGGCGGCCATCTTGCAACCGAGAGCTGCCTCCTTTCTTAACATTGCTGTCAATGGAGCATGTACTAATAAATATCTCTAACTTGATCAATTTTTAACCAATGTTCAAACGACTTGCATTTTCATAAACATCAGAGACGTGGCTGTGAATATATATCAAAATATAATACATAATAAGGTTTGTAAGAACGTAACCAGTTTGTAAATGCGTTCATTTGTCATTGAGTTATGAGTGTTTTTATTTAAGCTGATCAATCACCTTCCATCTGCAGCAGAACGTCAGCTTTCAGTCTTAAGATGGCCGCTGTGTAGCTACGCAGTCGAACCCTGGATGATCCATCTAGCCTTCATATATGATTTCTATGAGGTCAACAGCCTCATTAGTCAGCGGTGTCTTTGTGAAGAGGATTTGTGCCTCACAGACTCTGTTTCATGAAGTCATCCTGTAGAGGTGGAGAGACGACGTGGGGCTGAGTGTTGTCTCCTCTTTATTCTGTTTCTACCTGACTGATCATCTTCAGCTGCCTCATTCAGGACAGATCAGATACTGATGCAGCACACTGCTTATTGACTGGAGGTCTCCAGCCTGTCACCATTTCCTCTGATTGGGATCTTTGATTTCCTTTCTCCTTGTAGTGACAGTGCAGCTAATGGAAGATGAGAGCTCTGATCTCTTTCACAGCGTTTGAATATCAGGAATCTGGATCAGAGGCTGTGGGATTTGATGACTCATGAAGTCACAATAAAGCAACAGATGAGAGAAAGTTCAGCCATCATGATCATCTTAGGAAAGAAGATGATATTCAGTAATATCCTCTACAGGACCAGCTTTGAAATGGTGGTGTTAACGTTGACCCTGGTCTTCTGTCTGAGGACATCTCAGGTTTTCAGCAGGGAGAACAGAAAGCACCTGGATGTCCTGGGATAGTCATCACGTCCTTGTCTTTAATAACGTTTCCATGACAGCAGTGGAGCATGACCCATGAACCTGTACCAGTACAGAACCAGGCTTTAGCCACTGGTCTGGGATGCGGAAGGACACCACGGGAGTCCAGACCTGGACCCACACCTTAAATCCTGAAACTTCTCTAAATGAAAACCTGAGAATCACCTCCAGTCGTTCTGTAGGACACACTGAATGGAAGCATTTGATTGGTTTGTCCAAATACAGATCCTGTCCTAAGTCTGTCATGGACACAGATCTAGTCTCACCTCCGTCTCACTGGACAGAGAGACGACCAAAGTCTGAGAGTCTGATTCTCTTTGATCTCTGGACGGATGGAATTCCATCAAATAAGATGAAACATGAAGCAGCATTCACTCATCCATCCATCCATCCATCCATCCATCCATCCATCCATCCATCCATCCATCCATCCATCCATCCATCCATCCATCCATTCATCTCTTCATTTGTTCATTCATTCATTCATTCATTAAATCATTTGTTGTTGTACCTTCTGTTTCATTTATATCTCTGTTCATTCATTCATTTGTTTGTTTTCTTTTTTGTTTATTCATTCGCTCTTTTTATTCGTTTGATAGTTTGTTCATTTGTTTATAAACACATTTATTCTTGCAGTGGACAACTGATGTCTCCTATGGTGTCTCCTCTGATGTCTCCTCTGGTGTTTCCTCTGATGTCTCCTCTGATGTCTCCTCTGGTGTCTCCTCTGATGTCTCCTCTGAAGTCTCCTATGGTGTCTCCTCTGATGTCTCCTCTGGTGTTTCCTCTGATGTCTCCTCTGATGTCTCCTCTGGTGTCTCCTCTGATGTCTCCTCTGATGTCTCCTATGGTGTCTCCTCTGATGTCTCCTATGTTGTCTCCTCTGGTGTCTCCTCTGATGTCTCCTCTGATGTCTCCTCTGGTGTCTCCTCTGATATCTCCTCTGATGTCTCCTATGTTGTCTCCTCTGGTGTCTCCTCTGATATCTCCTCTGATGTCTCCTATGGCGTCTCCTCTGATGTCTCCTCTGGTGTCTCCTCTGATATCTCCTCTGGTGTCTCCTCTGATATCTCCTCTGATGTCTCCTATGTTGTCTCCTCTGATGTCTCCTCTGATATCTCCTCTGATGTCTCCTATGGCATCTCCTCTGATGTCTCCTATGTTGTCTCCTCTGATGTCTCCTATGTTGTCTCCTCTGATGTCTCCTATGTTGTCTCCTCTGGTGTCTCCTCTGATGTCTCCTCTGATGTCTCCTAAGGCGTCTCCTATGGTGTCTCCTCTGATGTCTCCTCTGATGTCTCCTATGGTGTCTCCTCTGATGTCCCCTATGTTGTCTCCTCTGGTGTCTCCTATGGTGTCTCCTCTGATGTCTCCTATGGTGTCTCCTCTGGTGTCTCCTCTGATGTCTCCTATGGTGTCTCCTCTGATGTCTCCTATGGTGTCTCCTATGGTGTCTCCTCTGGTGTCTCCTCTGATGTCTCCTATGGTGTCTCCTCTGGTGTCTCCTCTGATGTCTCCTCTGATATCTCCTCTGGTGTCTCCTCTGATGTCTCCTCTGATGTCTCCTATGGTGTCTCCTCTGATGTCTCCTATGGTGTCTCCTCTGATGTCTCCTATGGTGTCTCCTCTGATGTCTCCTCTGATGTCTCCTATGGTGTCTCCTCTGATGTCTCCTATGGTGTCTCCTCTGATATCTCCTCTGGTGTCTCCTCTGATGTCTCCTCTGATATCTCCTCTGGTGTCTCCTCTGATATCTCCTCTGGTGTCTCCTCTGGTGTCTCCTCTGATGTCTCCTCTGATATCTCCTCTGGTGTCTCCTCTGATATCTCCTCTGATATCTCCTCTGGTGTCTCCTCTGGTGTCTCCTCTGATGTCTCCTCTGATATCTCCTCTGGTGTCTCCTCTGGTGTCTCCTCTGATATCTCCTCTGATGTCTCCTATGTTGTCTCCTCTGATGTCTCCTCTGGTGTCTCCTCTGATATCTCCTCTGATGTCTCCTCTGATATCTCCTCTGATGTCTCCTATGTTGTCTCCTCTGATGTCTCCTCTGATGTCTCCTCTGATATCTCCTCTGGTGTCTCCTCTGATATCTCCTCTGGTGTCTCCTCTGATATCTCCTCTGATGTCTCCTCTGATATCTCCTCTGGTGTCTCCTCTGGTGTCTCCTCTGGTGTCTCCTCTGATATCTCCTCTGATGTCTCCTCTGTTGTCTCCTCTGATGTCTCCTCTGATATCTCCTCTGGTGTCTCCTCTGATATCTCCTCTGATGTCTCCTATGTTGTCTCCTCTGATGTCTCCTCTGATGTCTCCTCTGATATCTCCTCTGGTGTCTCCTCTGATATCTCATCTGATGGCTCCTATGTTGTCTCCTCTGATGTCTCCTCTGGTGTCTCCTCTGATATCTCCTCTGATGTCTCCTCTGATATCTCCTCTGATGTCTCCTATGTTGTCTCCTCTGATGTCTCCTCTGATGTCTCCTCTGATATCTCCTCTGGTGTCTCCTCTGATATCTCCTCTGATGTCTCCTCTGATATCTCCTCTGGTGTCTCCTCTGGTGTCTCCTCTGATGTCTCCTCTGATATCTCCTCTGGTGTCTCCTCTGGTGTCTCCTCTGGTGTCTCCTCTGATATCTCCTCTGATGTCTCCCATGTTGTCTCCTCTGATGTCTCCTCTGATGTCTCCTCTGGTGTCTCCTCTGATGTCTCCTCTGATGTCTCCTATGTTGTCTCCTCTGATGTCTCCTCTGATGTCTCCTCTGATATCTCCTCTGGTGTCTCCTCTGATATCTCCTCTGGTGTCTCCTCTGATATCTCCTCTGATGTCTCCTATGTTGTCTCCTCTGATGTCTCCTCTGATGTCTCCTCTGATATCTCCTCTGGTGTCTCCTCTGATGTCTCCTCTGATGTCTCCTCTGAGATCTCCTCTGATGTCTCCTCTGATGTCTCCTCTGATGTCTCCTCTGGCGTCTCCTCTGGTGTCTCCTCTGGTGTCTCCTCTGGTGTCTCCTCTGATGTCTCCTCTGATATCTCCTCTGGTGTCTCCTCTGGTGTCCCCTCTGGTGTCTCCTCTGATGTCTCCTCTGATATCTCCTCTGGTGTCTCCTCTGGTGTCTCCTTATCCTTCAGTGATCCAGAGGTTTTCTTTCCTCCAGAGGAGATGAAGGAGATCTACGTCTCAGGGTCAGGAGCTCAGTGATGGTGAGCCAGTGAAACCAGGACAGAGTCCTGCTGCTGTCTGATGAAGTCTCACCTGTTAACACGTCCATCCACAGTCCTTCAGCAGCCTGTGAATCAGCTGACCAGAGACAAGCTCTGTCTCCTGAGACTCACTAAGATAATGCACCTGTAGCACCAGCAGGTGGCATCATTTAAAGCATAACAGGGTAGTCATTAAATAAAATCTTGTTGTTTACTTTCCTTCTGTTTATGTTTAGAAGGTTTAGAGATAATCCTAACCATTATGAGCAGGTTTAATAAAAGACTGGTGTTGAGTTTAGATCTACTTCAAATAATCAGTTCATTTAAAATAAACTAAATAAATCGAAGAGCAAAATAGATTAAATTAAAACACTTTAAACAATAAAAAATAATAATAAAATAGAACAAAATTATGTAAATGTAAAAAAATAATAGACGGATTTCCCCCCAAAGCATCTTTGAAGTTGTTACATCAATTAACCCTAAGCATGGACATGGCAGGTCTAGACCAGCAGGTCTGAGACCAGTATCCTGCTAACGGCCCAGAGGGAGGCGTCCTGCTGTCTGCAGCGTGGCTGTGGAGTCAGAGGAGTTCCTACTGAACTTTAAAGGGCCTTGAGTCAAGAATAAGAAACAAAACTCTCGAGCGCCGCGCCTGGCGCTGCAAATAACTGCAGCCTTGAACAAGAGCTCGCACAAACTTCTCACTAGTTCATAAGGGTTCAATCAAAGGCAGCCAGAGACATGATTCCATAAATAAAAATACATTTTATTAATACAAAATGAAATACGGTAAAACAATGCCCCGCGGCCACACACACAAACAGGGTTCGAAAGCGGGGGCGATCCAACAGAGCTAATTTCGCTAGCTGCTATGTCCTTCCACCGCTGCCCGTATAGCTGAAAGCTTTAGTCAGTCGGTGTTCTCTGACTCCCGGAGGTGAGTTTGAGAAATCTAGGGTGATAGAGGCATGTCTCGCAGCATACATCACCCTAGATTTCTCAAGTTCACATCACTGAGTGGCGCTCCGGAGCACCCAGAGGAGCGTGCACAGCCGAGCCGCCTTAGATGCACTGTAAGCGGACTGAGGTCCACTAAACAGTCGGGGATTTGAGGCCTACAGTCCCGATACCCATAAACAGATTCGACAGATTGCTGTGCGGTCGCCTATAACAGCATCTTTAGCTCTGTGAAACCCTATAATCCATCAGAGAGGTTTTCAGCTCCATAAACGCTGCCAAATAACACCAGTTTTATGAGAAAAACCACAGATTCAGACGAAGGAAGTCCACCATTGACCAGCAACACAACACAACGGTGCAATACTGCCACCTACTGGATATACATTTATTATTACTTTTTTAGCTTCCAGAACACGCAGCAGTGTTAGTTGACGTCACATCTGTAGGACAGCGCGGGAAATTCGATCTCGATATGAAATGCACTTTACAGCTCACAGCCCTTCAAGATAATGGAATGATGGGTGGCATCATTCTTTTTGATTTAAAATGCTTCATCACTCATTAACCTAAATAAACTAAACATGCATGATTACTTTTATTAAAATCTTAACTCATGTCCCTTTAAACAAATCAGCTGCAACGTTTGTTTCTGGTGTCTCTGCTGTTTGCTCAGTAAACTCTTCCAGTAAATAAAAGCAAATGTTCAAACAGATACATGTCCTCCACGGCGCTGCCTGCTGGTCATCTGAGGAGACAGCAGATCAGAGCCCAGTGGTTGTGCTGTACATGCTGTGGTTGGATGCAGATCATTCCTGGAGTTCATGTCCTGCCTTGAGGTTTCCTCTCTGAGTGTGGAGGTCGATTCAGCTTCACCATTGAGCCAGACTTTCTCCTCTCTCTTGTTGTTGTTGTTGTTGTTGTTTTTCTCTGCTGCCACTGCTTCCCAGCATAGCAGGAACCAAAACGGAGTTCACCACCTCAGACACACCCATCAGCGTGTACACTCACACACACACGGACAGAACTTGTCTTCGACACACCCCTTTGGCAAAGGCATCAGAAATGCCCTGAGGTAAGACAAAACAGATTTCTTACAAAGAATAGTGAGCACAGTGAGCGAGGACGTGTTGTGAAACGTGTCAGATAAGGTCTATTTATTGTTTCCTCTACACAAATCATCAGTCTGAGACTGAACATGTTGAAAGTTTGGGATCAGAGCAGCCAGGCTCCTACCCCCATCTGGGTTATTGTTGTTTATAGAACATTTACTTATTTATGAATCCACTGTTTTACAACCGTTTCTGTTACTGTCAGTACCGGTAAGTCGGTAGTGATCAGTTGTTCTCTGAGGAGGCGTTATGATGGAGGCGGGTCAGGTGTTACATCAGAGCGTACAGTTGGAGGGTAACCAACACCCTGAAGGGACAGTTCAGGCTGGTGGAAACATTGTCTGCTGTAGATGGACTGTCTTTGAGCAACCTGAGTTTGGGTCAGTTAATATGACCATCCAGACTGACAGGCTAAAGGCTAGTCGAGGTGGGCTCTGGATCAATGTCAGTTTGAATGGATTCACAGCAGATAAAATGTTTTATAAACCTTTACAGGAGAGTGAAGTTGATGTTACACAGTTAATCTGGAAGAAACATGATGATCTACTGTAGCCTACCTGCAGGAGGAGGTGTTACAGCTAGCTGCTGCTAGTTCAGCTCCTAAATAATCACATAAAACAAAGTGACTGACAGAGTAAAGGTTTATTAAATCACCTTCATGGTGAACCACAACGATGTGCAAAAATCCACTTTGTTCTTTGCATTTCTCTTACTAGCCATTAGCTCAACTAATCTCTGTTTCTCCAAACTGAGGTTGTTCAAAGAGCTATCTACAACAGATGACATATAAAGTCCTGCAGGTCAGAAGGTCTGGACTATCTCTTTACAGCCTGTGGACTCATTCAGTTAAAGCTGCACTCGGTAACATGATAAACAAGCTAGGTATCGCTAGCTATTTCACACAAACACGTCTCAGAGCACTCACCCCTCCCGTCGGGTAATCCGTAGGCCAGCCTTCCTGCGGACATGGGACCCTGCATTGCCACGGTAACAATACAGAGCTAAACACCACCCGTTGAAACGTTCACCCAGGTCTTTCCTCTTTCTACCTCCAAATGTTTTTAGTTTTCTGCTAGCTGAGAAAGGTGTTTTTCTTTTTGAGACTGGTATTTTTTTCTAAAATTGAAGCGCTAACAGCCGGCCGTTTCTGTCCTTCTCTCACTTCCAGGATGTTCTGCTGAAAAATGCTCTAGCATGCATTAATGAAGGATCCAAGCAGTGTGGAAGTGAGGCGCTTCTGCAAGACAGACAGCCGGATTGTCCAATAGTTTCTTTCGGTTCGAAACGTATGATTGGCTGAGGTTTTTAGAGAACTGTGGGACAACCACTTAATTGATTTCTTTCGGGGGGGTTTAATCGCAACAATATATTTATAGCTGTACTATGTAAGAACATTGTTAAGAGGCATTTAAAAAACGTTAAAAGCTACATTGTTTACCAATCTACCGAGTGCAGCTTTAATACAACTAGGAGAAAGAGGGAGGAAGAGCCTCAGTGTCTCTACAGATATCAGGATTAAGTCAAGTTTGAACCAGATGATGTCACAGAGCTCATTTATATGTCCACTCTAACACCGATGCTCCGTCCATCAGCCTCACTGGGCCTCATGCAGCCAGCATGCTGCTCCTAAACCGACTCACTCTGCATCCATTCACTACTCAGGCCAGTCAGTGTACTGTCCCCAAATGCGTTAAGGACTCTGTCATCCACTCAGCACCCTGCTTTTTCAGGAAGTGGCACAAAGGAATTCTGTGGAGCTGCCCGCTGTGATTCACTGCTGAGGCACACTCACACATAGTTGGTTTAGCCTTTAGAACTCAGCTCATTATTTCTGGCTGAGTGAGACGTTTGGACATGGAGACCAGCGCTGTGACTCAGAGGGAGTCAGGTGGAGGACCTCTGCTTTGTTCCTCCTTTATTCAGCCCTCTGTGTCAGGGTTACATTATGTTACCAACATTTGCTGGTGAAGGTTCTCAGTCACTCAGGTCATGATAATCCAAAAAAGGGTTTTAAATAAAGACAACTGGACTTATTTGGTCCTTTGTAAATGTTTTGCTCCTCATCCGAGGAGCTTTGTTAATTCTGTCTGAAGTAAAGGAGAGAGAATCTTATAAACTGTGCTTATCTTCCTCTGTCTGTGACACACCTCCTTCCTGCTTCCTGAGAAGGTGTTGTCTCCACTGTATTCAACTGAAATCCTGGTGAGTTGTTTTGATTAGGCGTGAATTAGATTGGAATTGTCTGGGAATTAAGTTCAGAGCAGACTGGTGCTGGAAAGATGAAATCTGAGTCCTCCTCCTCTGTTTAAAGTTGTTTTTTCCCTTTTGACATAGATGGCTTCTTTAACTCCTCTCTCAAACCATCTGTCTTCTCTGTCCAAATGTGTACATTATCATTTTCAAAGTGTGTCCCTTGTCCTTGAGGTGGAGGTGGACTGCTGAGTCTTGGCCTGAAGAGACAAAAAAGACCTGAGTGACTCACTCAGACATTTATGATGTTCCTAAGTTCTCTGTGATAAATGAACCTACTTTAACCCTTTAAAGTCTGAAATGTGAAATAATTATTTAAAATTCTAATTTTAAAAACTATTTATTGGCTAATAATAACAGAACAACATTAAACTGTCCCTTAGACTCTCCTGTAGGGGGCAGTATTCAGGTACAGGACTGGATCAGGCGGGTTTAATCCTGATATTTCAGGATTGAGACCAGAAGTGTTTTTGTGTGAATTAGTGATGCTAGGCTGCTAAGGGTTAACAGACTCTTACTATGAAAGGAACTCTGAGGCACCATGCTTTTATTTTGGTAAGCTACATCTGTTTTTTGTGTTAGCTAAATATTTAGTTTTGATTTGCTAAAGTTAAATTCATATTTAGATTTAATGATGCATTTATTATATATTGGTTCTAAATATTTAACTTAAATATTTATATTTATGCGTTATGTTTATGATCTCATCTATTTATATTTAATTTTAAATCTTAGGAATTATCTTGTGGTAGGCTATTTGGATTTAGATTTCATTTCATTTATTTAGATTGTATATTAAGTATTTAGATTTAACTTGATATATTCAGGTTTTATTCAAAATTTTTAGATTTGATTCATGGGTATTTAGGCTCAACTTTACGAATATTTGGATTTTATTGTAAATATTAGATTTTATTTTAGACTTCACTCTGATTATTTAGGTTTAAATTCATGAAGTCCGTTTTATTGTAAATGTATATTTATATTGATCCGGTTCTCAGTTCATTCTGGTCACATAGGCGCCTCATAGATGAACTGCTCAGGAGCTTCTTCACAGATTATGTGAATGACGTCACTAGATGATGCAGCGTGATCTGACCATCTTACCTGAGAGTGGGCGTGCACGCACCGGAGGAGCACCTGGAAGGAGCGCGCTGGAGACAAAGGGGCGGGGCTTCCCAGAGGGCTGGGATGGCAGCGCAGCGGCGCGCGGGATGCAGTCAGAGCTGACTTCCACGCGCTCCAGCCGGAGAGCCGCTGCTTGTTTGGAACTGTCGGGATTCAGGAGACTCTCCTTCAGGAACCTTTTCCTGGGATTTTTGTTTCCACGGACAAATAAAAGCCACTAGCGATCTGTGTGGATAGTGGGAGACAGTCGGAGCGTCATTCCTCTGGAGAGACGGACATGATCTGAGTCCGCGGGACGAGCAGGACTGTAGCTCAACAGGTGGGTTCGTCTCCACATGACCAGGTCCATCAGGTCCCTCCTGACCTGTGTCTGGTTTCAGATGGTCTTCCTGCCTCTCGGACTTCCCACATGTGTTGTCGAGACCTTCCTCCATGATTCATTTCCCTTCAAACAGCAAACTTTCAGTGTGTTCCTGTCCTTTTGTCTGTTCACAAACAGCTATGATGATGGTGATGTGTTTTTAGTGCAGGTGCACATTAATGTGTCCCTTATTACTCATTACTTATTACCCTCATCCCCTCAGAACCAACCAGTCAGTCTCAGCTTCTCTTCATTCAGCAGAACAGAGAGAACAGCTTTAAACAAAAACATAAAATGAGGTTTTTCACTGTTTTATGCCACTCTTAGTGAGGAGATCCCTGTAACAGCAGGCACAGCTCCAGGTCTGAATCTAAAGCCCAAACCTCCGGGTTCTGGTCTGAGATGGTGTTAAGACCACGTCCTGGTGGAGACCATATGAACGTTTTATTGTGGCTCTGCCTGCTTTTTTTCCTGTCTTCATTTGAAAGCCTCTCCCTGTGGATTTCTCCAGTGGGTATTTATCATTTTCTGGACCCCCCCCCCCCCCCCCCCCCC
>SSNR01000232.1:824598-834843 GCA_006937965.1 Callopanchax toddi
CCCCCCCCCCCCCCCCCCCGCCATGTCCCCCCCTCCATGTCCTCCCCCTCCAGCCTCTTTTGTTTTAATTGAATTGATCTCCACTCCCTTGGGGTTTTTGCAGACTAAACTTAGTGCTGGCAGTCAGGTCTCTGCAGAGCGCGCTCCTCTGAGTGATTCACTCCTTTGCCTTGTGCCGTGGTCATTTGGGAATAGAGCTGTGGACCACAGAGCTGCTCACCCAGTTCTGGCTGCTCTTTAGTCCAGCGCCAGTGGTCTACTTATGAAGTTACCATCATAAGGAGATGGATGTTTAGGCGCTGTGTGACTGTTAAATCTCCAGTCCTATATTCACTGACTGTGGTGAAGTGAGTAAACCTCTGGCTTTGCTCTCTGATACAGTTCTATTGAAGACTGAAAAAGGGATCTTAGTGTCCCACTTGTCTCTCCTCAGTAATCCCTAATCACTTCATCTCAGACAGATAGACCCTGCTATTCACAAATATGCATGAAGAACGTTTTTAGCTTTGTGCGAGATATTTTTACTAACTCGTTTCTCATGTGTCTCATTTTTGGAACAGGATGAGTCTCCGTGTGCTTCAAGCTGTCCTGTTGCTGTGGGCCTGGTGCCCCAGTTTGCAGGATTCGTGTGATAAATCATCTGAAACAAGCAAACTGAACCTCTCGGTTACATACGAGCTGCCAACCTTCACTTCAGACTTCCCAATTCAGAACATGGTGACCCTGGATGGAGTCATCTACGTTGGTGCTGTGAACAGAATCTACGCGTTGGCCCCAAACCTGACGAAGCTGTCGGAGTACCATACAGGACCACTGCTGGTCAACGAGACCTGCGGCCAGACATCAATGACAGCAGGCAGTCATGGCAAGATTGACAACCACAACATTGCTTTAGTGGTGGAGAACATTTATGACAAAGGGCTGTATAGCTGTGGCTCAGCGGATCACGGAGTGTGCCGCCGTCACGTCCTGGATGAAGACAACTTCCCGAAAACTGTTGACGAAGATGTTTCATGCTTTGCAGAGAAGGTGAAGCCAGGTGAGGGTCAGCCTGTTGACTCAGATGTCGTGGTGAGTCCATCAGGAGCTCAGGTGCTCAATGTGGAGAGCAACGTCATTACATTTTTTGTTGGAAACTCTGAGATTCCAAGCACAGGAAACACACCAATCAATGGAATTAATCCTCACACCATCTCCCTCCGGAAGATGAAGACCAGCCAAAACGGCTTCACCTTTTTCTCGAACCTCTCATACATGGACCTGATTCCATCTCTTAAAGGAAACTACTACCTGCGCTACATTCACTCCTTCCACAGTGGACCCTTCACCTACTTCCTCACTGTGCAGCAGGTCAGCAGGGACAGTCAGGCATACCACACTCGCTTAGTCCGCATGTGTTCCTCAGACCTTGTGATCCGTCGTTATGTGGAAATGCCCCTTGAATGCATCAGCACTGACAAGAGGCGCCGACGCTCCTCTGATGAGGTGAAGGTGTTTAACATCCTTCAGGCCGCCCACGTCACCAAGGTGGGGAACGATATGGAGCTGCAAAGGCTGCTTAAGGTTGAAGAAGGTGACGATGTGCTGTTCGCCGCCTTCGCTCAAGGAAAGCGGCATTCTCCGGAGCCGACCACTAACTCAGCCGTGTGTGTCATGTCCCTGAAACACATCAACGACATGTTCAAGATGTACATGCAGAGGTGCAACACCATCAACCCGTATCACTTCACCGGCTCAGACACCAGGTCCTGCTACAGTGTGGTAAGAGCTGGGAGGGGTGGGGAGATCTTAACTCGGTATCTCAGTGGATGACAAAGTACCCACAGGGTACTACAACATTTGCAAGGGTTCTCAGTTTCCCTGCACGAGTCAAGGAGCATGGTCTCATGTTGCAGGAATTTTCAGTTTGTTCTCAAAATTAGTGAGACAAATTCTCAGAGCAGGCAGAGTCAGAGGTGTCAGGAACCCATGGCTCTTTAGGTTCCAGGACTCAAAGTGAAGTGACTATGGGAGGGGCTGGAGACCAAGGAAATGGGTTGGTACAGAAAAGAATTAGAAATTCCAAGCATGACTAACTGGCAACTAAAATGAGAGCTATTTGTGAAAAACAGACAGAAATTATGTTACTAAATTGCCTAAAGTGCATTCATCCCATATGTGTTCTGACTGAAGATCAGTATTATTTCTGATGATTTTGTGTCTCAGTCTAGTCACTAGCAGTCTCCGCTCAGTGACTTTACCAGGCAGGTGTCTGTCATGTTGGTTAATGTTGTTTCACACATTCAGTAAGTCTTGATTACATGACTGGAGGTCAAATATTTCATAGACTGAATACATCAAAGTGCACAGCTCTGAACAATGTGCACGTCTACTCCTGCTGTATTCACACACCTTCATGGATGTAATGTCATTTCTCCTGCTTTGTTTGAGCATCATAATGCAGGTTTACCATATTCTATATATCTATTGGTCATCTGCTGTCTATGTATGACTTGAGGTTTTATCGTTTGGAGCTCCAGACTCAGGCAGTTTGTCTCACTCCGTGGTTTCAGATCCATAGAGTCTGTATCTGCTCTGTTCCTGTCTAAGTGCCTTTGAGCAAGACACTGAAGCATGACTTTCTTCAGAACCTGACATCTGGTTGTGAGAATTCATGCGATCAGTTCTTGACTATCAGTGGACTTGATCTGTGTGCAGCAGCCTGAGGCGCTGAGTGCAGGTCCTGTATCAGTCAGGTTGTTGACTGAGTGTAGTGAGTTAGTGTGTTTGTTCTGTACTCATGACAGAATGACGACAAGGTGAGCGTGCTGAGATCCATGTCTGAGGTTGTTTTAGTCCATATTTGGTGAACAGACTGTAACTTGTTGCCATTTTTAAACACGGTCCTTCAGTTTTTGATAGCGTGTCAGGGTGATGGATCTAAATATACACAGGAGGGCAACCAGGGAGATCTATTGAAGAACGAAATGAGAATGTTCTTTTCTAGACAAGTTGTTTACCTGACCTGATTCTGGGGGACGACACACTGCGGTTGGTGAAGGATGAAGCTCTGGTCACTGTGCAGGCCCTGCATACCAACACTTTGACTCAATCTGATTTTTCTTCTTGAACTTTAATTTGATTCCTCACAAATATGTTGGCAGAACCTGAGCACCTTACCTCAGTAGTTATGGTTTATATTTTAATCCAGTGCGTACCTGTTACTGTGTCAGGCTTTCCTCATGACCCCAGTCCTCCAACCCATCAGCAATGGTCCCATCGATCGACTCAATCACCTGATCAATAAGACATGAAGCTAGTCGAAGGATTCATCAATACAGTATGTGTGTTAAGGCTGGCCTCTTGGTGACTTCATCTGTAGTTAACCTCAGCATCAGTCAGAGGTGTACCACCATCACCAGACAGGCAGGAGATTACAGCTGTGGCTCTTTGATTTATTACAGTTGGGTTGTCTAAGGGCATGCACACACACGAGTAAAGGCATAAGGAACCACCTCACACACACCTGAGGAAAACTCCTGTCAAAACATTGGCTCTGCTTGTGTCTTAGTAACGAGTTCACTGATTTTGTACCATGAGTACGTTTCAGGAGTTAAGAAACAAGAAGCCAGTAGCTCCCTGGGTCGTGACAGTAAAGCAACAAATTTACAAGAGAATTTCTAAAATGTCTTGACTTCTCTTTTCCCTCTGTGAGTCACCTGCTGAATAGTTAACATGGTCACAACATTTGCAGCGTAGTGTGTTGGCATCAGAAACCCCCACTCAGCCCCGTCTGGATCCCTTCTACATTTGAGACATGTGAGGCTGGGCTGGCAACCAAACAGCAAATCAAACGAGAGCAAATTCAGAACAAATTGAGATGCAATCAGAACAATTTATGACCAGATTATTATAAGAAAATGTATAACTCTGTCACCAGTGACCTGCAGATAGAAAACGTCTCACTAAACTGTTGTTTAGATCAAACCACAGCCGCTCCGACTGAAGGTTGACCATGACTTCTGACAACTAGTCACCAGCACTCACAACCCAGTGAGACACTGTTAACCAGCTGTAAACCAACATCCACCTTCACAGAGCCTCAAGGCGTCAAGAGGGTCGATTCACAGCTTTAATCATCATTCCTGCAAACCTGAGCTCACTTTGGATTCATTTAGCAAAAAATGCAGCCAAACTGTCTCAGATGGATGATCTGCTTTCATTCCCACTGTCAGCCATTTATTTGTACATAATGTGACAGACACAGTGACAAATAGCTAACACAGGTTTGAGCTGCATTAGCTTAAAACTTTTTGCCAGCTCAAGCTCTTATTACTAATATTTCCATGACATTAATTTATTTGCAAATCTATATTTTTGCATCAGTTGTTGTTTTAAAGTGAACCCTCAATGACTGGAGTAGCCTTGTGAACACACGTCTGTTCACGGGGAGGCGTTTAAACCAAACAACGCTCTAAACCCTTTATCTTTAACTAGTTGTCTAAAATGATAAAATATTTCATTAACACTTGACCCATGCCTTTTTATGATAAACTGACCATTTAACAATAATCTATAACAGATTAGCATGCAGCCTTTGTTCTAGCAGAAGTTTAAAACACAGTTTCCATGTAGTTACAGGTGATTGGACCTTTAATTACAGAGTGCTGAAGTCGGTTTTACGACATGAACACACCTGATGTGTGAGCTGTGGTTGAGCTTTAAGATTCAAACCAGCTTCATAAACAAGAGGTGGACAGGAGGGCGTCTGGGCCCATCGCTGCTGTCCCGACAGCCCTCAGCAGCGCAGATCCTCGGGGAAAGTTAGGAATGCTGGGAGCAGGGGTGGGGGGTGGGCGGCGGTGCATATCTGACTCTCAGCGAGCCGTGATGAATGGCTCTGGGATAACAGGGCATCAGCAGCTGGGCGGAAGATGATCCCGCTGGTTTGCAGTGGCAGCGGGCCACGTGGGCGAGGCAGCATCCTCCTGACCTCCACCTGTTCACTGCACCTGTGGGAAATAGAGGCTGCATCAGTAACACCTTGAAACGCCGTTAAACATCAAATCAAAAACTTTGGAACGCATGACAACTGGAGTCAATAGAGATGAAGGCATGAACCTTCAGCTACAGGGCAGTTTCCTCCTAATGGACAGGAGATGATCCTGATGAAACTGCCTCTGACTGGTTTGTTGTGTTGACCATCTCATATCAGATATTTGTATTGGATTAAATCATAGACCTGACATACAGTAATCATCAACCCCTTCTGGTGCTTTAGGTTCTGGTGTTCTGTTAGAACATTTCAGGGTAAAAGACTGATTTTTATTTGAGGAGATTCTTCTAAGACCTGGACCTGGCGATGTTTCTCCTGAACTAAAGGCTCATTTTGAACAGGGTAGGAGCAGTCTATTTGCTGAAAGCTAATATATCCCCGTCCACAGCCCAAAGCAACAACATCCTGCTGCAAACCAAACAGCTCAGCTCTTCAGATCCTTTAAAAATATTTGTGTTGCATCATGTGACAAACGTCACCTGAACAGGAGCTGCTGTTGTGATCAGAGCGTCTCCTTATTAAACATTCTGTCCTCCTGACTCACCTGATCACAGGGTCACATCAGTTTTTGTTCAAAGGTGAGCGAGCATCTCTGATCGTCAGAGGACCTGAACCTTCATTCTTTAATCGTAGCTCTGATTGCTGTATAAAACACGCTGATGAAGCTTTCAGGTTCTTGTTGTTGGTGACAGTTTCAGAATGTTTCCATAAAACAGCTTGAAACTCTGAATGTTCTGATGCTTCAGGTCAAATGCTGCCTCTCTGCTGCCGAAAGAGCTTTTATCTGAGAGGATGTCACGTCTCTGTTCTCCTTTAAAGCTTTGAGTCCTGATTGCATCCTCCTGTCCTCTCCGTGAGGACAGAAACAGCTCTGAACAACGGACCACCTGATGCCTGGAGTGGAATAATGTAATTATAACACCGTCTGATGGATTTATGACTCATGTCGGTGGCATATGGCAGGTTTGCTGGAAGCAGTCGTTGGGAGAGATAAGCACGGCTGTAAATTTTTAACAGATGTAAACGCTCGGAGGATACATTCTTATGCATGCAGGAGTTTCTGACGAAAGCCTGAATGTGTGGGGTTTGGAGCCGAGGGGAGGAGTTTGGAGCCGAGGGGAGGAGTTTGGAGCCGAGGGGAGGAGATTGGAGCCGAGGGGAGGAGTTTGGAGCCGAGGGGAGGAGTTTGGAGCCGAGGGGAGGAGTTTGGAGCCGAGGGGAGGAGTTTGGAACCAAGGGGAGGAGTTTGGAGCCAAGGGGAGGAGTTTGGAGCCAAGGGGAGGAGCATGTCTGAACGCTTTAGTGCTGCTTGTCAGCTCAGACCTGCCTCTTCACTCCAGTTCAGGCAGTTAGGTTTGATAAATGTTGTAAAGATGAGTGTCTCTCTTCAGCTGCCTTTGTGATGGACTCAGTCTGTCCCCAACAGACCTCCTGTCCTCTACAGACTTCCTGTCCCCAACAGACCTCCTGTCCCCTACAGACTTCCTGTCCCCTACAGACCTCCTGTCCTCTACAGACTTCCTGTCCCCTACAGACTTCCTGTCCCCTACAGACCTCCTGTCCTCTACAGACTTCCTGTCCTCTACAGACCTCCTGTCCCCTACAGACCTCCTGTCCCCTACAGACCTCCTGTCCCCTACAGACCTCCTGTCCCCTACAGACCTCCTGTCCCATACAGACTTCATGTCCTCTACAGACCTCCTGTCCTCTACAGACCTCCTGTCCCCTACAGACCTCCTGTCCTCTACAGACTTCCTGTCCCCTACAGACCTCCTGTCCCCTACAGACCTCCTGTCCCCTACAGACCTCCTGTCCCCTACAGACCTCCTGTCCCCTACAGACCTCCTGTCCTCTACAGACTTCCTGTCCTCTACAGACTTCCTGTCCTCTACAGACTTCCTGTCCCCTACAGACCTCCTGTCCCCTACAGACCTCCTGTCCCCTACAGACCTCCTGTCCTCTACAGACTTCCTGTCCCCTACAGACTTCCTGTCCTCTACAGACTTCCTGTCCCCTACAGACCTCCTGTCCCCTACAGACCTCCTGTCCTCTACAGACCTCCTGTCCCCTACAGACCTCCTGTCCTCTACAGACTTCCTGTCCCCTACAGACCTCCTGTCCTCTACAGACTTCCTGTCCCCTACAGACTTCCTGTCCCCTACAGACCTCCTGTCCTCTACAGACCTCCTGTCCCCTACAGACTTCATGTCCCCTACAGACCTCCTGTCCTCTACAGACTTCCTGTCCTCTACAGACTTCCTGTCCCCTACAGACTTCCTGTCCTCTACAGACTTCATGTCCTCTACAGACCTCCTGTCCTCTACAGACCTCTTGTCCCCTACAGACCTCCTGTCCTCTACAGACTTCCTGTCCCCTACAGACTTCATGTCCTCTACAGACCTCCTGTCCTCTACAGACCTCCTGTCCTCTACAGACCTCCTGTCCTCTACAGACTTCCTGACTTCTGCACTCAGAGCTGAAAACTGAAGGAAACCGTTCAGTTCATCTTCGCGATGCATTTAGCTGCTTTTCAAAATCAAATCAAATCATATTCTTATTGCAGTGGTTTCCTGGAGTCAGACAGTTTAATCTGCTCAGTGGTTTCATGAATGTGAACTTTAGAAGGAATTTAACTTTAGTGAGTTGTAACAGTTTTTTATTTATGCTGATCAGGTATATGTACTTTTTACCAGCCTGTATACAACAACAGTTTAATAAAGTTAGTGAATGGTTCTCAGAGCCACCCTGAGGTCATCAGAGGCCTCGTCTGGCCCCTCTGAAAACCCTCTGGAGGAGCTCCTGTTATTCTGATCCACTTTGAGACCTTAAAGGTTTTCCTGTTTGCAAACCTCTACAAATGAGCATGAGGCGGTTCATCGAGTCTAAGGTGTACGTACCGTAGCTTCCTACCAAACAGTCTCATTTATTTATAGCGTTCAAAGTAAGAGTTCTTTTCAATACTCAAAAATGAACTGCTAATTTGTCACTGATCTGCAGCATTGTCTCTCCCTATCTG
This sequence comes from Callopanchax toddi, assembly GCA_006937965.1. Lineage (NCBI taxonomy): Eukaryota > Metazoa > Chordata > Actinopteri > Cyprinodontiformes > Nothobranchiidae > Callopanchax > Callopanchax toddi. The sequence goes on from SSNR01000232.1 coordinate 832,650, forward strand.
ACTACTCATGAGTATTGCTCTGGTCAGAGGACTAGAGGCTCCGCCTGCTTTGAGTGATGTCACCAGTGGGTGTAGATAGGGAGCTGATAGAACGTGACTGAAGGGTTCTGAGGAGCTGACCTGAATCCTTTCTGTCTAATGGACAGCTTCCTAAACATCATATTAATAATAATAACGCTAACAATAATGCATATCATCCTTTTATTCTCAGTGACGTTGGTTTACCTGACCACACCTGTTTATGAGGTTGTGACCCCGCTCAGGGCTGTGAATGGAGTCCAGACATTTAAAAGCATGTTGTCTATGATTCCTACAAGTACTAAACAGTAGTTCTGTATGAATAAAGAGTCAGGTGATCGTTGAGGCTGCTTGTGTTTTCACTCACATCCTGCTGGTTTACTGCTGATATTTTGTTCTTTAGATAAACAGCAATAAAGTTGTCTTTAAACCATTTAGTGGCTCAGATCCACTGAACAAGAGGATGATGTCCAGAGCAGAAAGAGTATTGTGATTTGAGGATGTTCAGGATTATTATTACAGTCAGATGATTTTCTGATTCCCTCGCTGTTTCTATGAAGCCACTATTCACATGGAAGCTCTGGTTGTGAACAAGCCTAGATATCATTTAGCAGCAGTTGGTTCATCCAGGGTTCACGTCCAGCAGGAGGCTCAATTTTTCTGCATGTGATGGAAAGTTATTGTCAGCGTTAAGGTTTCCATAATAGCGTCACATGAGTCGCTGTGGCCTGTTGGGAATGACAGGGTTTTTAAGGTGGCAGCATGGAGTTGGGTTCAATCAGAACAGCTGGTGTTTAGCTTCCATTAGCATTAGCTAGCATAACGGATTACTGCTGTCTCTAAACGAGTCCAATCTTCTGAACTGTCCTGTGGTTTTTCTGACCATTATCTTGTAAACCTTTACATTGGCATCAGTTTCACATTAAACCATGACTTCAGAGGAAATATGAAGACATTCCTGTCAGACTCGACCCCTGGATTCACCTGAACCATTAGATGCTGCTGAAATTCACACTTGTCTGTATTCTTATGACAGTGAAGCCTCTAAAACAATGTTGCATCCACTGCAGTGAGACTGAAGAGACTGGAGTTTTACGATGTCAGAAACGCACAGGTCTGTGCTACATGTGAGCTAGCCTTTAGCTCATCAGTCCTGTAGGATGTAAACTCCTGAGGTCGTTCAGGAAGATGGCCACCACAGGTAGCAGTTATTTATACCTTTTTACTCAGAAACACACTTTAAAATGAAGCTAATCTCCACAATCCTGTGCACCAGAAACAAACCTCAGATGATTAAAGATTTGTTTTTTAATCAGCTCATCCAGTTCATACTGAATCTCTCTGTAAACCTCACAAATCTCACCTATTGATCCGGCCTGCAGGAAGCCTTCCAAACTGACATGTGGGGCCATTTTCTAGGCTGATGTAGCGTGGCGATCCCTAACTGGAGCATTCCCAGTCCTCCTGAGTCCACTGAGGAAGCAGCGGTGCTAGAAATAAAGGACAGCCACATTGTGGGTCAGAAGCATCATCAGATTAGCATTGATCTGAGAAACTGACCAAAACACTGATTGCTTTTAAATTGAATCTCCAGCCTGATTGATTACAGGAGGCCTGTAATATCATTCCAGCTGGGAGACGCTTCTGACCGACGGTCATATTAATTAAGCTGCTTGTTTCAATGAACATGTTTTATGCTGGTCTGAAAAACTGCTAGACCAGCTTCAACAGACCCATTGATCTCTGCTGTGTTGTGTCTGAGATGCTGAATGAACATCAGTTCACACAGAATCAGGTGTGTCTGCTGCCAGATAGCTGACAATAGAAAACTGAGGCTTTTATTGGGTTTTTCTCATCAGGTTTTTGCACACAGTGCTGAGCTGGTTACATATAATATGATTCAGTTTAGAATTTTGTTTGCAGAAACAGGAGCTGCTGCTTGTTTCCATTTATAGATTGAGTTGTTGGTCCTTTAATTGTCGTACTAACATCACAGCAGGGTGTGCAGTGTTTGGGATTCAGGAAGCCTCTGGACCTGAGCTCATGTTCACCGATTTATACAGATAGAATCATGTTTTTAAAGCCTAAATACCAATAAGGTCACTTTATGAAAATCTGTTTATTTGAATTCATGCTAAAGGAGGCTGAACCAAGTATTGAATGCATAGAAATGAAC
>SSNR01000232.1:837973-877092 GCA_006937965.1 Callopanchax toddi
CCCTACAGACCTCCTGTCCCCTACAGACTTCATATCCCCTACAGACCTCCTGTCCTCTACAGACCTCCTGTCCCCTACAGACTTCATGTCCCCTACAGACCTCCTGTCCTCTACAGACCTCCTGTCCTCTACAGACTTCCTGTCCCCTACAGACTTCATGTCCCCTACAGACCTCCTGTCCTCTACAGACTTCCTGTCCTCTACAGACTTCCTGTCCCCTACAGACTTCCTGTCCTCTACAGACTTCATGTCCTCTACAGACCTCCTGTCCTCTACAGACCTCTTGTCCCCTACAGACCTCCTGTCCTCTACAGACTTCCTGTCCCCTACAGACTTCATGTCCTCTACAGACCTCCTGTCCTCTACAGACCTCCTGTCCTCTACAGACCTCCTGTCCTCTACAGACTTCCTGACTTCTGCACTCAGAGCTGAAAACTGAAGGAAACCGTTCAGTTCATCTTCGCGATGCATTTAGCTGCTTTTCAAAATCAAATCAAATCATATTCTTATTGCAGTGGTTTCCTGGAGTCAGACAGTTTAATCTGCTCAGTGGTTTCATGAATGTGAACTTTAGAAGGAATTTAACTTTAGTGAGTTGTAACAGTTTTTTATTTATGCTGATCAGGTATATGTACTTTTTACCAGCCTGTATACAACAACAGTTTAATAAAGTTAGTGAATGGTTCTCAGAGCCACCCTGAGGTCATCAGAGGCCTCGTCTGGCCCCTCTGAAAACCCTCTGGAGGAGCTCCTGTTATTCTGATCCACTTTGAGACCTTAAAGGTTTTCCTGTTTGCAAACCTCTACAAATGAGCATGAGGCGGTTCATCGAGTCTAAGGTGTACGTACCGTAGCTTCCTACCAAACAGTCTCATTTATTTATAGCGTTCAAAGTAAGAGTTCTTTTCAATACTCAAAAATGAACTGCTAATTTGTCACTGATCTGCAGCATTGTCTCTCCCTATCTGACTACTCATGAGTATTGCTCTGGTCAGAGGACTAGAGGCTCCGCCTGCTTTGAGTGATGTCACCAGTGGGTGTAGATAGGGAGCTGATAGAACGTGACTGAAGGGTTCTGAGGAGCTGACCTGAATCCTTTCTGTCTAATGGACAGCTTCCTAAACATCATATTAATAATAATAACGCTAACAATAATGCATATCATCCTTTTATTCTCAGTGACGTTGGTTTACCTGACCACACCTGTTTATGAGGTTGTGACCCCGCTCAGGGCTGTGAATGGAGTCCAGACATTTAAAAGCATGTTGTCTATGATTCCTACAAGTACTAAACAGTAGTTCTGTATGAATAAAGAGTCAGGTGATCGTTGAGGCTGCTTGTGTTTTCACTCACATCCTGCTGGTTTACTGCTGATATTTTGTTCTTTAGATAAACAGCAATAAAGTTGTCTTTAAACCATTTAGTGGCTCAGATCCACTGAACAAGAGGATGATGTCCAGAGCAGAAAGAGTATTGTGATTTGAGGATGTTCAGGATTATTATTACAGTCAGATGATTTTCTGATTCCCTCGCTGTTTCTATGAAGCCACTATTCACATGGAAGCTCTGGTTGTGAACAAGCCTAGATATCATTTAGCAGCAGTTGGTTCATCCAGGGTTCACGTCCAGCAGGAGGCTCAATTTTTCTGCATGTGATGGAAAGTTATTGTCAGCGTTAAGGTTTCCATAATAGCGTCACATGAGTCGCTGTGGCCTGTTGGGAATGACAGGGTTTTTAAGGTGGCAGCATGGAGTTGGGTTCAATCAGAACAGCTGGTGTTTAGCTTCCATTAGCATTAGCTAGCATAACGGATTACTGCTGTCTCTAAACGAGTCCAATCTTCTGAACTGTCCTGTGGTTTTTCTGACCATTATCTTGTAAACCTTTACATTGGCATCAGTTTCACATTAAACCATGACTTCAGAGGAAATATGAAGACATTCCTGTCAGACTCGACCCCTGGATTCACCTGAACCATTAGATGCTGCTGAAATTCACACTTGTCTGTATTCTTATGACAGTGAAGCCTCTAAAACAATGTTGCATCCACTGCAGTGAGACTGAAGAGACTGGAGTTTTACGATGTCAGAAACGCACAGGTCTGTGCTACATGTGAGCTAGCCTTTAGCTCATCAGTCCTGTAGGATGTAAACTCCTGAGGTCGTTCAGGAAGATGGCCACCACAGGTAGCAGTTATTTATACCTTTTTACTCAGAAACACACTTTAAAATGAAGCTAATCTCCACAATCCTGTGCACCAGAAACAAACCTCAGATGATTAAAGATTTGTTTTTTAATCAGCTCATCCAGTTCATACTGAATCTCTCTGTAAACCTCACAAATCTCACCTATTGATCCGGCCTGCAGGAAGCCTTCCAAACTGACATGTGGGGCCATTTTCTAGGCTGATGTAGCGTGGCGATCCCTAACTGGAGCATTCCCAGTCCTCCTGAGTCCACTGAGGAAGCAGCGGTGCTAGAAATAAAGGACAGCCACATTGTGGGTCAGAAGCATCATCAGATTAGCATTGATCTGAGAAACTGACCAAAACACTGATTGCTTTTAAATTGAATCTCCAGCCTGATTGATTACAGGAGGCCTGTAATATCATTCCAGCTGGGAGACGCTTCTGACCGACGGTCATATTAATTAAGCTGCTTGTTTCAATGAACATGTTTTATGCTGGTCTGAAAAACTGCTAGACCAGCTTCAACAGACCCATTGATCTCTGCTGTGTTGTGTCTGAGATGCTGAATGAACATCAGTTCACACAGAATCAGGTGTGTCTGCTGCCAGATAGCTGACAATAGAAAACTGAGGCTTTTATTGGGTTTTTCTCATCAGGTTTTTGCACACAGTGCTGAGCTGGTTACATATAATATGATTCAGTTTAGAATTTTGTTTGCAGAAACAGGAGCTGCTGCTTGTTTCCATTTATAGATTGAGTTGTTGGTCCTTTAATTGTCGTACTAACATCACAGCAGGGTGTGCAGTGTTTGGGATTCAGGAAGCCTCTGGACCTGAGCTCATGTTCACCGATTTATACAGATAGAATCATGTTTTTAAAGCCTAAATACCAATAAGGTCACTTTATGAAAATCTGTTTATTTGAATTCATGCTAAAGGAGGCTGAACCAAGTATTGAATGCATAGAAATGAACTGACTATCAGAAGCCTGGGAGTTCTGTTTTTATTTCATGTAATCTATGCATTCTATATAATCTCTATTATGTAATATACAGTATATATTATATAATATAATAGTCTATTTTTCTGAGAGACTGAATTTGAGGCTTTTCTTACATTTAGCCATAATGATCAAATAGGAAGTAACAGCTTGAACTTTTTCACTGTGTGACGGAACAACATCTGACATGAGGGACAAGAAGTTCTGGGGCCTCGTTTATAAAAGTTATACAAAACACGGGTCTGAAAGTTGCGTAAGTCACTTTTCCTGCAAACCTGGGGATTTATTTTTATAAAAACTTGAAGGAAAAATGTGGTAACTTTACGCAAACTTTGAACCTTGCATAAGCACATTTTGGAGACGGAAACCTGGCAGAGCAGCTGGTAAGATGGAAAAATGGTGAATTTATGACACAATTTCAGACTAGTAGACCCTCACACACACACACACACACACACACACACACACACACACACACACACCTGGAGCACTTCAGTGGATTTGTGCGTTAACATGTGATCGCCTAATAAAACATTTTTCTGCTCTTCCACCATAAGAACCTCGATTTCAGTCTCTCTGAAATTACGTTTTCTAAACCTCTCTGTTGTCATGATTTATTGTGAAATGCCTGAAATCTACTGGCTTCTGTTCATATAAATCATGAGGTACTTTGCATTGACCACAGAATGTGGGTGTGTAGGAGGAGAGTTCTGGCCCATAAACAGCTGAGCACAGTTCTACGAATGAGAGCGATTTATGAAGCAGAGTTGCGTGGATCAGTGCGTATGCAGAGTTTTATAAATCAGAAATGAGTTTTGCGTAAGTACGTTTTCTTTGCTGAGCGTAAGTATGTTTTTAGTAAGGATTACGCAACGTTTTATAAAGATGGTCCCAGGGTGCTCATTTATAAAACTTGCTTACGCACAAAATGGGCCAAAAAGTTGCGTTAGTCACTTTTTACGCAAAATTTGGGATTTATAAAAGAAAACGTAACGGAAAAATGTTCGCAACTCTAAGCAAACTTTGAACCTTGCGTAAGGACCTGTTGGAAGACGTGAAACCAGTCAGAGCAGCAGGTGAGATGAAAATGTTGAATTTATGACACAATTAAAGACTCGTAGACCCTCACGCACACAGAACCATCAATCATGTCTCTAAATAGAATAAAAATTAAAATCTGAATGAAAATATGTTGCATTTTTGAAAAATATCCCATTATGTTGATCCAGTCGTCTTCAGATTATATAACAAACTGCACTTATTGGTGCATTAATTGTGATTTCTGAGACTTAGGAATCCTGCAGTCACACTTGTGCGTAATGCGCTGGATGCGCTGCAGCTCAGCCAGTAGTCAGACTCCGGATGAATGGGAGAGAGTTTTTAGAGATTTCTAGATAATGACTGGACGATCGATCAGCTGATAGATTCATTAGAGCATCCTGTGGATCAACTGGGTCCTACACGATCTCTCTGTCAGACTGACAGCAGCACTGCAGCGAGACGTCTCTCGGAGCACTTCCGTGTTGTGATCCGTCAACATTTCACCACCAAATAAAACATTTTTCCGTCCATCCACTTCACCACAAGCACCTCGAGTTTCAGCCTCTATAAAATTACGATTCCTAAACCTCTCCGTTGTCACGATTTACTGTTAAAAGCCAGAAACCCGCCGGCTTATGCATATGCTATTATTCATGAGGTACTTTACATACCGTATATGGCAGACTGTGGGTGTGTAGGAGGAGGGTTCTGATCCCAAAACAGCTGAGCACAGTTCTAGGTCTGAGAGCGATTTATAAAGCGGAATCGCGTGGATCTGTACGTCTGCAGGGTTTTATAAATCGGAAATGGAATTTGCGTACCTGAAAATGTTTTGCTGAGCTTAAACAAGTTTTAGTAAGGATTCTACGCAAAGTTTTATAAATGAGTACCCTGAACTTTATCAGGACTCATGTTGAGATATACCTGTGTGTAAATCAGCTGTAAGGTTCTGGGAACTCACCTTGAAAGGGTTTTAAAATACTTGAAGTGTTGCGTCTGTAAAGGTGATGATCATGGCAGCAGAAATATGCTAAAAATTCCCATTTAGTTCCAATCCAACACAAAGTACCCAGAATGATGAACATGAGCAGACACAATCTGTCAGTCCGTCTCATCCTGGACAGAAAAGCACATGACCTTTACATGGTTTTCACATGGGACCACATGAACATGTGAACATGTTCCTACTTCACATGTGCAGAACTTGTGCTTCACATGTTAATTTAATGTTTTCACATGTGATGTTTATCTCATGTGTTTTTCTGTGAGGAGAAGAACAGACTCCTCTCTGACTGGTTACATAACAGAGCTGTGTTGATTTACAGAGGCAGAAATAAAAGGAAAAGAGAAGGAAACGATGAGATGATCAGTGTGATAAATAACAGATACAGACTTCATACAACAACAACATGGTCGTTCTTCCACATCAGGTGTGTGGAGCTGACGTGTCGGAGCATCAACCCCCTCCTGTGATTTGATCCGTGTTGTAATGTGACAGCAGCAGCTCATCAGTCAGTCGTCACTCGGACGCTCCCTGATCTTTTATACATGTTGTAGTTTTCCACTGACATAATGAGAGGTTCAGGTGACTGGACCCAGCTGTCTGACAGTAGGACATAATGCTGCAGGAGGCCCTGCTCAATCAGCTGCAGACGTCCTCAGCCCTGCATGCTGGGACCTGCTGATGGAATCACTGGGCTGGAATCTGTCTGCCTGAACATCAACCAGATGTGCAGAGCAGCAGGCTAACAGCTGTGCATACAGTAGCATCATCATCATCGTCATCTTACGGCAACACAAACCTTTAAACCATTTTCAAAACATTTCGTCACCTTTACAGCACAGAGACAGAGAGGAGGTTCAGCTAATGATGAGATGAATCAACTCCTCTGAGTTTGTAGCTCGTGACCTAATGACCTGTTTACCTATACAGTATGCAACACATTGAAAAGAAAAACACAGTGGGAAGGTTTGGACTGAACTAAAGACAAGAGCCTAAAGTACATCAGACCATTCTCCCACGTCCTTCCCTGTATTTCAGGATTTTAGATATTCAGTGATTTCAGCTTCATCTGCATGGTGGTGCAGTTGTTTCCACTGTAGCAAGAAGGTTGCAGGTTCAAATCCCATCTGCAGCCTTTCCATGTGGGGTTAGCATGTTCTCCTCATGTATGAGTGGGTTCTCTCCAGGTACTCCGGTTTCCCCCACCGATCACTACGATTGATAGGTACAGTATATACCATGTAAGTCACTTTGGATATCTGCTAAATAAATAAAAAACTTTAATCAGTGATTGGCCAGTCTTAGAAGTAGTGTTGTTTTTGTATTCAAATCAAAATACATAAAAAATAACTAAAAAAGAAAGAGAGGTGTCATTTATATAAGTTTGTGTAGAAACTTACTACAAGTCTGCTTCAGCTCAAAATCATTGTACAAAGTCATTTTCAGACCTCTAAAGCTCTGTTTACACACAGATCACCGATTCACCACAACTCACTTCTTTTCCTCGACATGTTCTCAGCTGGTTTTGGATCAGACCCCGCCTCCTACACGCCCACATTCTGCCATATATGGTCAATGAAAAGAACCTCATAAATATTCTGCTGATAGATAAGATGCTGATTTCTGGTGTTTCACAGTAAATCATGACAACAGAGAAGTTTAGAAAACATTACTTCAGAAACTGAAATGAGCTTCTTGTGGTGGAGGGACAGAAACATGTTTTATTAGGAGATCACATGTTGACGCATCGTGTCAGAGAGTGTCTGCAGGGGAGCACTGTCAGTGTTACGGAGATGGAGCTCAGTGAGGACTGAGATAGTCCAGATCTAAGGGGAATGCCATCTGTCTCAGTAATCACAAGAACTGATTCACACCTGATCACAGTTAATAGCCGCTTTTGGTCAGAGAATTACAGTCTTCTTAGAACCATCCGCTTAGAATTTAGTACCCTTCCCAGGGAACCTTTTCAGGTTTCATTCGCACAGGAGTGAGGGGACCTTTGACAGAGACGATGTGATGAAACCGCCTGCGACAGAGAAAGAGAAAGAGGAGGAAAGAAATTTTTAAAAATAAGCTTTTATTATCCTGTTTAAATTTCTTCATTTGTTCCCTGTATTCCCCACAAGTCCAAAAATGGAGGAATTATCTGCCAAAAACACAAAGTCGCCTATTTGGGATTACTTTGGCTTTAACTGTCCGTTTGTGCCAACGTATAGGTGGCAGGAAATTCCTGACCCTCCACTCACAGAAACCCTCCACTCTCCCACCCCCCGTCTGCTTCACACACACACACACACACACGCACGCACACACACACGCACACACACACGCACACACACGCACGCACGCACACACACACACACACACACACACACACACACACACACACACACACACACACACACACACACCACACCCCGCCTCGTTACCACAGCAACCCCTAACAGACAGCTCTCATGCTGATAGGATGACATTTGTTTTATATATATATATATATATATATATTTATATATATATATATATCATTAAAACAGAAAGAACTGTTGCTAATCAAACGTTCGCACTGGGACCAGTTTAGTAAGCTGAGATGACGCTGACTGCAGAGATACTGATGGATATCTGAGCTACTCTCATCAGTAACATTACAAAATCATTCACGTTGAATTTTTTATTTGAGAATTCTCCACAGACCTTCAGCAGGGACAGGTCAGGACCAGTCTGGGTTCCCTCACACATTTCTGGGTAATGTGTGCAGAATGTGGTTTTGTATTGTCTTGTTACTCACATTCCTTGGTGTGATGTCATAAAGTTCAAACCCGACCCAGACCACACGTCGAGCAGGATTCTGAACCCCCAACCCCCATCGCTGCTCCTCAAAGATGAAGATGGGTCACAGCCTGGCAGAGAGACCACTTCATCAATGGGCCGACTGAAGGATACATTATTACTATTAATATTATGACTGAAGGACACTCAGGCCATCACAGGAACCACCTTTTGGCTCACATACTTTCTACACTCAACCTCCTTTTGATTCCTTGATTTGTTCTTTATTTTTGATCTTATCTTATTGACCATAAAAACAAAATATAAGCATCTCATCTGATCTCTCCTTGAAGAATGTTGTTTAAACACTTCTGTGATTTTCCATTGCTTTTGTTGGCAGTTGATTTAGTTTCTCTGATGATAAAAACTTTATATCTATCACTTTTTCTGCAATAAATACAGTCTTCAAGTTAGCCTTTTCCATCCTTAGGTTTTAGTTCTGAATTGCAGTGATCTCAGCCCAGAGACCTCACATACAGTTGATAATAAATCCTGTCTTTATGTTGCTGTTTGAGGCTCTTTGTCCTGGTTTGTAAGTTAGAACCAGTTTAGAACAGTGTGTAAACATTTACAGCTGAGGGCAGCCAGGATAGTCATAGGACATTATTAGTCACAGGAAACCCAGTGTTGTCTCTTCAGGTTGTTTTGGGTCTAGCTGTTAATGAGCAGACATGTAACAGCTGTCTACCAGTGGCGGCTGGTGAATTTTTTTGGGTGGGGCACATTTTTGCAAGTCAGTTTTCAGATGCGCAAAAAATCACATATCAACACCACTAGAGCAGGAATGAAGCTAAATATTTTCATCTGACTGAATATTTTGCTGGTAAAAATCCCTACCACCAATTCACTAACAATGTGGCGCTGTTCTAATTCTACACATCAAACAGTAAAGAAATCATAAGGTCTTTATAAGGAGACCTTAGAATAATATCAATATAATCAGATACAAATAACAATAAAAAAACAACCACAATCTGGTCACAACAAAAGCAAGAGTTTCAAGGAAAAAACAACCTGACCTAAACAAGGTCAAAAACACAACTTAATATTCACAATTAGCTTTCTACTGACACCACAAACAAATAAATACATCTATAACTAACACAGTCAGATCATTAATGTTACAATTCAGACAACAAACACTAACCAAGCAAGTCATGACAATCAGCTCAACTAATGAAGTGAATTAACAACAAAATAAAGTCAACACTGATATGTCCCATCAAAATAAGGTAAAATACGATTTTAGGCCACTCATACAAAACTCCCATAGAGCGCCGTGATATTTTAAAGCAGCTAGATGGATTATTTCAGCAAAAGAGCAGTTTTTGAATCCAACGTCCAATGGCTCCTCCTCCCAAAACACCTCAACACGCGCGTGCACACGGCGCATTACTTCGGACTGTAAGCTGGGCATAAACTGTGCAACTCAAACTATGATTACATTGTAGGTTTTAATCATTCACAGTTCACAAATTATGATCTCACACTGTAAGAGGCTGCCCTCTCTGTCCCTGCTGTGTTTGTCACGTGGCTTTAGAACGGCAGCTGATGTTCTGAAGCTACAGGAACCGGAAATAAGAAAACACTCGATCCAGAGTTAGTCCGCAGCCAAAATAAACGTGTATCCATGGCAAGCCTTGCCATTCTGTGAGGAGAAATGTTTAAAAATAAAAATAAATCCCTCAGCAGCAGGGGAATGGAGGACTTTTTAGTAGAAATGAGCTCTGGCTGCTTCCTTCATGTCTGCAGAGACTGTACAGAGAAAGATACGGAGCGTCCTGTACGAGAGCGCCCCCTACTGCTACAGGTTTGCTCGAAGCGCTTGCACGTTGACAGAAAGCCGACAATGCAGAAATTTGAATTTTATTGACTGAAAAAGTTTGCCGGCCAGAAAAAATGCAAAGGAATCTATAGGAGGAAGGAGGGTCTTCATCAGAATGACAGATGTTGTGGAACTCTACCCATAGATCATAGTTTATACCTGAAATATCATTTAAAACATTTAGAAAACTTTGATACATAGAAAAACCTATCAGCTTCAAGGAAAAGTGACAAAAACCTCCTCAAAACGGCTAAACTACATAAACCAACATATTCAATCAACAGTATCAGTGTTTCTCTAACATTCGGCATCAACTATAACAAAAACTTGTCACTATTTAAGGTATAAATTCACTCATCAGGACTTAGAACAGCTAGCTGCGCTAGCTACACCTATGGGGTTTTTTAATAGAAAATCTGCAACAGATATATTATTAAAAAAATGAAAGAAACAACCAAAGTCACTCACCATCCAGTTCATTAAATCAGGACACATGGAATGAATCAGCCAGGTTGCCACAAGCTGCCAAGAAGGATTCTTTGAATAAATATCCATTTTGTTTCCTCCATGATAAATCCAAGAGCAAGAACTTCTGGATCAACTTCCTGATCTGAGCTCAGCCAATACTCTGATCTTCTGCCGTTCTGCGCATGACATGGACGCTAGATTCAGATCCCTTCAGCTCTCCTATTTTTTGCACTAAAGGCTGGTTCCAGTGCGCCAGTAACAGCAAACAAAGCGTAGGTCTGTTGGTAAAGCTGAGTGCGCCCAGGACATGCGCAGTAGACCCCAAAGAAACAGGAAGTACATCACTCGACCTTTTGGTCTGGTAGAAAATAGTGAGAGAACATTTTAAAACTACACCTAAATGCAGATTATACACAGTACTTATTCTATATATAATGGATAAATCATTTAGTTTTATTTTGATGTTGTTTTTTTTTATTTTGTGATTCCTATACTCTTCTTTTTCCTCTTGGACTGGTGGGGCGGTGCCCTAGGCCTAGCGCCTCCTATGGACGGGCCACCACTGCTGTCTACAGACCATCAACAAACACTGTTGTGGTAAAAGGAGCATAAATATTAAATGAGCATGGCACAAGGCACCAGTATCTCTTTCAAACTCCACGTTACCGCAGGAACCACAGATTGTGAGGTGCACGTGTCCGTGCATCACGGAGCTGGATGCAGAGTCCCACAGAGACCAGAAGAATGAAAGTCTGGCGTTCCTGTCGGGTCCTGCCCCCTTCACTCGTCTGCTCTAATGAAGACTCTGAGATTAGATGTGATCAGGTCCTGTTCCACGTGCTCCTGTGTGCACGTTACAGGTGATCCAGAATAAAGTCAGTAAAATGTAGGGAGAAAACCGTAAACACACTATTAGGATACAAGGACAACGTAATGGAGAAACAGGATATTAAAATGACGATATTATTAAATCAATAGATACTAGGAGATGGTATCAACCTGAAGCACTGGGTTTGGACCACTGGAAGGAGACTGTGAATGGATTCTATACGATGGAAAAGACGAGACTGAGGGGAGAAATCTTCCCTAAAACAGAGAAATGGGCTTTCTGTCCTCAGGGGACTCACTCAGGATGCTGAGGATAAAAACAGATTCATGATACAACCTCTGTAAAACAGCACTGATAAACCCCCCAGGTCTGTTCTTTTTGCAAAAATGTTAAATACAATTTATTTAAAAATAAATCAATAAAAATGTATTGTTTAAATTAGACTTTATGTGGTTATGTATTTGTGGCAATAAGGGGTTATAATACAACAATGAAAGGTAATAAAAGTAGAGAGTGTGCATTTCTTCCAAAAATGACAGTTTGAATGCTGAATGGAACAGTCAGACTTAGCTGGGCTGTTAGAGGCATAGATTTCATATGTAAAGGCTAGATGGATCATCTGGGAGTCTGCAGCTGTCCCTACACGGCGGCCATCTTACCACCGACAGCTGATGTTCTGCTCTCTATGGTAAAGGATGCAGGGTGAGTGATCAGCTTAACTAAAAACACTCATAACTGATGAAAAATGAACGGATTTACAAGCGGTTTACATTCTTACAAACATTATGTATAGGCTTGAAATATGATACTTTTACAGTTTGAGTTTCTTGACCATTATTGATATATTTCACAGCCACGTCTCTGACGATTATAACAAAGCAAACCGTTTGAAAATCGGTTAAAAATTGAGCAAGTTAGAGGTATTTATTAGTACATGCTCCATTGACACCAATTTAATGAAAGGGGGCAGCTGTCTGAAGTAAGATGGCCGCCGCGTAGCTACGTCAGGGTCCATTGACGAACAGCGTGGGTAAGATATCTAGCATTTATATAGGATATCTATGGTTAGAGGCTTCCTCTAAAAGAATTTGGCTACTCAGAACAAGAGTTTACGGTAAAATGATGAGGTCATGAGGTCAAATTGTGACTCATTGAGCATGCTCAGAAAGTCAGGTCAAGATAAACTCACTGAGCATGCTGAGGCTGAGATCAAAGGGGATTCCACTAATTTAAAAAAATATTTAATGTGTGTGTGTGTGCGTGCGTGCGTGTGCGTGTGTGTGTAGTGTCATTCTGTCAGGATCTATAAAGAATCCAGTCTCAGCTCTGAATGGAAGCAGGAGGCTGAAATGAATCCCCTACAGAAATGATGAGACTTTAATGTGACTTAAGGATCATCAGTAACATCTATAATCAGTGACTAAACTGAATCTCATGGTACAAAGTGATCAGAATGAAGCCATCATGTGAGCTGGCACCACCTCAGACCTCCAGCCCCACCCTGTTCTGAGCAGCCAGAGCTGTGTTTATCTGGTCAGTAGCAGCAGCCACACCAGGAATAAAACACCTGATATGAAACGTGACTGAAGACGACTGTAAAGTATCAGCATTCAGCCGTGGCAACCCACAAGTCATGCTCCAACACAGGACGGAGCTCCATCAGCGCTCGCCCTAGTAAATGTCACAACTCTTTGATTGTGCAAGATAAAGCTCTGATACAGAGTTCCACGGTTTTGGTCCAATTGCAGCTCAGAGGCGTCATCAGTCCATTCATGTCTGCAGGCATTTCCAGGCAATTTTCTCCATGACTTCACACTGGCTGAGCGGACGTGTTTGGTTTGAATCTGCAGAGTTAATGATTAGCTTTAGGAGTTTGGTTTCTTGTTTTGCTGCTGAGTTAGAAGTGTGTAAATCTTTTTACAGAGGCTTCTGTGTGCACAACTTATCTGTGTTCTCTAGATAAAGTGTGGAGTGTGCAAACCGTCGGTGCCTGCAAGCTGTCCTTCATTTAGTGTTCCTGTAAAAATCCCAATCCTGCTCGTTTTAGGACACAGCTGCTCCTCTGGGAGAGAAATAACTGTCACTTTTCTTTTCCTGGGTCTTTAGTTTATAAAATACATGTTTGACTGGTGGATTTTTGCTTCATATCATATCATATTTCTGGGTTAAGCTGTGAGTCTAAAAACAACTGAACCTCTCATGATGACTGTAGGATTTGCTGGTTCTGTGGAGGTTATAAGTCTTTCTGACAGCCTGATTTTATGCTTTTATCTTCAAGCCTTTAACTGACGGCTCAGCCTGATGGAACATATTTACTCCTGTAGCTTCAATGAAACATGCGTTGATCCAAACTGGGAAAAGATACATCTGGTTCCTTGAAAGTAAAATATCACCAAAATGGGGGTGGCTGAAGACTTTTGCACTGTGTTGTCCAGTAGTCCCCAGTAGAGTGAGTACCTTTAATACTTTGACTCAGGGTATTACACTCTCTGTCACCTTTAGCCTTCATATGATGATGAACTCATTTCTAGTTTTGTTGTTGTTTTTTCTGCACTCACTCATTTTCTTCATTGAGTGAATGTTTGGCTCCATGGTTTGATGTGGTTGTCAGCTCTAACCCTGAGAACAATCCCTGTTTCCAGATCATCACAGAGACCTGGAGTCTCACCGTGTCTCTGTTAAATGAGACCCTGAATCAAAGCCCACCTGCTGACGGGTTCATCCTTGTGATTTCATGTTTTAAATGCTTTTTTCTACCCAGCATGGAGCTTCCTGCCAGCAGCTCTTCATGATTAGTGTCAAACATGGAGGAGCTCGTGAGTCAGGCCCCTGAGCCGTTCCCTAATCAGCAGCATGCCTCCTACTCTTCCATTTCATCACATTCTGATATCCTGCTCTGAAATGAAGCATGTGGATGCTTATCTGTCAGCCCCTGTTCGCTAAATGAAAGATCCAAAAGTAATCAGCTCTCCTCCTGCTGTCCGAGCGACGGCCTCACCTCGACCCCGGAAAACTCCTATTTCCTCCGCTTTGATTTGACCTCTATGAAAAGCTCATAATCACAAAGTTCAGTGGTGCAGCAAGTGATCACAGCAGGCCAGGGACAGGATCCGACCTCCACATCGCTCAGGTTTTAGCACTTTGTAGAGAGGCTGCACAGACAGAGACCACCTGTTTGGGTCAGAAGATCAACTCTGGGCTTTCAGGTTGTTGTTGTTGTTGTTTATAAGATCCAAATCCTGGTCAGTGAAGGACCAACATGAAGGAAGGAATCACCTCCTGTCACTTTTAAACCCAGAGCATCTTGATGGACTCATAGTGTTTTGACAGTACATGTAAAGGTTCACATCTGTATACAGTGGTCCTTCATTTATCGCGGGAGTTTCGTTCTAAAAATAACCCACAGTAGGCAAAATCTGCAAAGTAGTCAGTTTTGTATTTTTTACAAATATTCCAGGAGTTTTAGGGCTATAACACCCCTCACTACACACTTTATACACTTTTCTCAGACAGACATTAACATTTTCACACCTTGATGTCTGGTTTAAACATCGGACCATCAGAACGGCTGAATAAATCATTTAATTGATGTTTCTGATCACGTCTGATGAACACCTTGTGTTTCCTTGCAGTAAAAAAAACAGCTGCTGCTGAGAAGTGATCTGAGAGCTGCTCTGTGTTTATCACTAGAGATCTCAATTTCAGCCCGAGCCATCAGGTCGGGTCAAATTATTACGTTAATTATTTCGGGTCGGACAGAGAGAGAGAGAGAGAGGAAAAAAGAGAGGAGCTGCAGCGCACCGTTTGGAGACAACATGCTGCTGTCCATGGTTCTGCTTTTGCAGTCTGTCAATCAGTTAAAACATCTTTTCTACCTGTAAAAGTGTAGATTTTCATTCTCACCTTGCTGCAGACAAAGAAGCTCATAAAGGAAAGGAAGAATAAGGGTGCGACTCATCCAGACTCTGTCAGCGCTCATTCTCCGAGGAGTCAGGACGCACTGCTCTCCGCTGCACGGAGGAGATCGTCAGCACGCAGAACACAATGCGTTTAAAAAATATTTTTTAAGCATAAAAATGTGCACAAAAACAAGGCTGCAGACAGTGAACTGTAAAAGAGTGAGGGACCACAGAAACCGACTGAAAAATCTTTGAACAAAAATTCCAAACCACAGTAAACCTGTAACACAGGTTATGCTCTCTGACATCTTCAGCCAGGTCCTCCACTTTTTGTTTTTTGAAAAACTTTAAAATGAACATTTGTTTTGCCATTTCTAAAATGCATTGGTTGACACTACAGGTCACAGCAGCATGCACAGTTAGCAGCAGCTGTCTGGAGAGTTCCAAAATTATTCAGAATAGCCAATGACAGCAAGACTTGCAAATGATAGATCAAATCACCACAACACATTCATGCTGCTAATGTAAAATTTATTCTATTTCATTTCATTTTATGATGACTTAAATGACACCCTTCAAAAATAAAACTAATATATATAATTTTGTTGAGGAAGCCATTTGATTGGGTGGGCCCTGGTTCACAGTGGGTGGGCCCAGGCCCCTGGTCCCTGAGGAGCAGTGGGTTGTCATTTGGACGCCCAGAGGAAACTTTAAGGTTCATCATTCTGACCAGCAATGCTCCAATCTGCTGGAGACAGGTATTGAACCACTGACCTCCTGATCAGCAGACAACCACCCCTACCTGCTGAGCCACAGCTGCTCATCTTGAATCCTCTCCAAACAAAACTCAGTTATATTCACAGCTTTGTTCAAGTCCCTGAGGGGAAATTTGATTTGCAGCAGGAACAAGAATAAGCACAGTTAAAGAGTATGTTCTGAAATGTATTCAAACCATGTTCATGAGACATTTAGCTAAAACACACACACACACACACACACACACACACACACACAGGCAAAGGCCAAAAATGTGTTGTCCACCTCTGGCTGAAACATCATTATCTTAAACCAGCCTGATAAATATCAACTCATTCATCTGAATCAATCTAAACATGTTACAGTAATAATCTGAAACTAGAGAAATAACAAATCTAAAACTGACCAGCGTCTGGTCAGTCATCAGTTAGCCCCTCTCATCCCAGCAGCAGAAAAACTGACACTTTGTCTTTCAGAGGTTTGAACCACATTTTCTCACAAGCCTCTAAAAGAAAAGTCATAAAGTTTTTCTAAATCAAGAAAAACTCCTGAAGCTTTCATCAGAACACAAATCCAGATTTTTACAGAACCTCTGCATCTTAAATGGATGTTGTGTTTAAATAGGCTTTATGCACAGAGTACTTAGTAGAACTTCCGGTTTAAAATTAACTCGTGGGACCATTTCCGGTTCCATTTGAAACGTGAAGATTTCCAGAGTTAGAGTGCATTTCCAGCTAAAGATATTGTTTATAATCAAAACGAGTAATAGTATAGTATAGTACAGTATGATATATATATTATAGCACTAAGAAATGAAGCCATCATATAAGTATCAGCGGACGGGAAGCCTCGATAGCTGAATACTGCTGTGTTCCGTTGTGTACCGCATCAGCTGAATATAATTCATCAGTCCGTTTCCACACATTTCCACTGAATAAATAACTACAAAAAGGAAGGATTGTGAACTTAAGAAGAGAAAACGTGATCATTTCTAACCACACCGTGTCTGCAGTCCACACTTTGCAGAACAGTAGTCAAAGAGTCGAGTGGAGGAGGCTAAAGGAGGAGGCGCGGCGCCGTTCGTGTGTTATTTCACTGGAACAACTATTCTTTTGGTGAATGAAGACTTGGTGTTTGATAACGTACAGCTAGACCAGAGAAAGTTGAAAGTTGGGAAGCAGTTGGAGCCCACGATCACGGCTATATAGATTTGTCTCACTGTTTTTTGATGATGGAAGCTACGAGCTAACGCTGTTAGCTTACCTTCAATTTCATGAATAAAGCTGGTTATATACAGCTTAAAGTCCTTCACCCGCTTGCTCACAGACGTCTCTGTGTGTTTTTCAAAAATCCGGTGGACATCGTTTACCGTGATGCGCGGCAGGTCTTGAAGAAAACGGGTAAAAAAATCCATTTTGTCCAGTTTGTGTGGGAACAGCGTTGAACCGGAAGGGAGCGGCAGCCTCTATCGCAACCAGGAAGTGACCGTGCATAAACCCCATTAGATCTCAAAAAGACAAAAATCTCCAACAAACATCTCCAAACCTGAACAGCAAAAGCCAGGAGCCTCTCCTCTGTACCAGCAGAGACACCTGATCAAATACCAGAATAAAGAGTTTGGTTTTATCAGTTTGACCCTGTAAGTAAACTGATTTCCCATCAGGCTCAGACTCCATGTCCCTCCACAGGAAGACTCCCCTCAGACCAGGACTAATCCTCACATTCAGTCAGCCAGTAATCCTCACAGTGCCAGGGAAGCATTGTTCTCAGATAATGGAGGTAAACAAGGAACAATCCTCCATCTCCAGTTCTTTATCCACTCCTGTGTCGCTGCTATCGCTGCAGTGGAACATTTGGTTTAAAAGGAAACTAAAGACATTGTGTGTAAAGGTTATAATTACTAGTTTAACAGCTTTAGAAAGCTCCCTGTTCAGAGAAATAGACCCAGATCCAGGATTTCACTGTGTTTTATGTGATGGTTTTGTCCCAGAATGGCTGATTCCGTAGCACACTTTCCCAAAAGTTGCTGTCAAAGTTTTTTTTTAAGCATTTTTTGTTTTGTTTCAGGTTTTCTTTTATTTATACACACACACACACACACGCACGCACGCACGCACACACACACACACGCACACACACACGCACACACACGCACGCACACACACACACACACACCACACACACACACACACACGCACGCACGCACACACGCACACACACGCACGCACACACACACACACGCACACACACACTGTACAGTATACCCCATATTTCACCATAACATGAACAAAGATGCTGTTCATGTTGTTCTTGTTCAAGATGCTGTAATCTCCATGACAACAGCGCTGACAGCTCGTCTCAGCATCACTCAGACGTTACAGTGTGAGTGACTCGCTTTACTCTGACTTTCAGAGGTTCACCTCAAAGGTTCAAATGTTCTCACATAATATCAGACCGCTGACTCAGTCAGCACACAGATCAGTTCATCTCTCTGACTTTTTAAATCTACTTTCTTACATTGTCCAAATATGGACATCAAACTCAGCTGGTCTCTTTCAGCACTGGTAACAGACGCATGAGGACCTTCCTGCTGGACGGAGCAGCTTCTAGCTGCTGCTTAGAATTCCTTTACACTGTAAATCACTGAACTTTAGGATATTACAGCAGTTTTAGGAAGGCAGCAATCTGCTTTGGTCTGACTAGCCTTTAGCTCATCACTCAGTCCTGAATGAGAGAAACTCAGCAGCATTTCTCCAAACAGAGGCTGCTCAGGGAGCTATTTACAAGTAAGATAATGAATGATTTAAAACATTTACACAGAAGCACACTTCAGAACTCAGGTTTTAACTATGAGTCTGTAAACTCCCCTCAGAGTTTAGTTTAATGGGAATGCTGAGTCAGTCTCTGCCAGCTGATGCTTTGATGATGTTTAGAACGCCTAACTGCTTGTTTATTGCAGATCAGTTGTTTGGTTGTGTCGACTCACACACTAACAAAACGTGGAACTAACCCTGTGATCATGCAGGCAGCGCAGCGCTGAGCCTCCAGGCCTCACGCTCAGAGGGAGCCAGCCAGCAGCTGATCCTCTGAGGAACTTTGATAAATGAGTACGTGTGTGAGAAGACACCAGCTTTCAGGAGGTTGACAAGCAGGAAAAAAGGAGAACAAAAATGAACTGTTGCATTCAGGGTCAGCTCTCAGAGGACAGACATCTCTCTAAAGGACGGCTCCTTTCTTCTTTATTTGCATCATCATGAAGTCGTCCTAAAAAACGGGACACCAGATGCAAGCTGTTGCAATATTTATGATGACTTCATAAAGATTTCCTCTGAAATAAGTGTTTTGATGAGGTTTAGTGGGTTTTCTTTGTTATTTTTAGCTGCTGGAGAAGAAAACAAAGCTGAGTGATATCATGGCTCACGGCCACGAAGGCTTTTCAACAGTCCTATTTGTTTTTGGACTCCTCGTCTGGGTCCGGTGTCGATTCTCTTCCACGGCTGCTGAGATCAGATCCAGACGAGGAGACCCGTGTTCAGACCTCATGTTGACCCACAGCTGATAAGCTGCCTTGCTGCCGACGCTCAGGCTGGTGCTGTTTACAACCTGAGGTTATCTGGTGACTCCTCAACGGCTGCTGCTCAGCCGTGGCTCTGCAGCTGCTGCTTCCCCACCTCACGCTACGTATTAGCAAGCATCGCCCTGCTTTGCCTTGCAAATTCAAAGAAGATAAAAATGAACAAGAGAGAGACACAATCCTGAATGCTGCATACTTTAAATGGTAAAGAGACATTCTGTGGAGGGTTGTTGTCCATTTCTGCTGCCAGTAAAGTCTTCACTGTGAAGATGGTGCCAAGTGTCTGGTCTGCACCGGTGGGAGGGTGGATGCATGGGGTTCTTCCAGACTGCTTAAAAGGAGGAATTAGAAGAAAAACATCTGGCTAAACACATTTACGTAATATTTGACATATTCTGTGCTGTTACAAATGAATGTGGGTCTTCTTACAGTAAAAAGCAATAAATCGTCTTGTCTTGACGTTCTCTGTGAAGCTGTTTGGTCAGTGCACCAAACAACTGGTAAACCTTAACCCCCTGATCAATGGAAAACAGCAACACCAATGCTAAATAAGTCATGTGTGTATAGATGGTGTGTATTTAACCCATCCCTGAGGGAGCAGAGGGCAGCCATTGGCACCTGGGAGGCAGTTGCAGGTTCAGTATCTTGCCCAACGATGCTTCGACACATGGCCGGGCCGGGGTTTGAACCCACACTCTATGACATGGGATGCGATCTCTCTTGCCACTGCGCCACGGTCGCTATTTATGCAAGCTAAGCTATATATGCTGAGTTGTTTTAACATAGAACCTGAAGTTTAGTATTTATATTTTTTAGTATGCGCTCAAAATTATTAAATATAACAAGCGATTACTTGTTATTGGTACTTACAGTTCATTACAATTAGTGTATTTTCCTCTAATAAAATCTGTTTTTATTAATAAAATATTATAGAAAACATTGTTACAATTAAACTGGATAAGAAAAAAAAACAAACATCTTCAAATGCTCCAATTTAATTAATTTTCTAGAAAAAAAGGCAAAACACAGCCAGTCTTATCTCAGCTCATCATTAGGTGAACATCAACAGCCCTCTGAGCACCTGTGTGGTCAGGAGTCTTTTGGGAATTAAGCAGAAAAACAAATTAGATGGCTAAAATAAAAAAATAAATAAAAATCTGTAAGAAAGCTGATGATCCACAAGACACTGAATCACACCAATAGACTGGCACTATGATGTTTTTACCAAACCTGTAAAGAACAAAGCCAAGCTCAGCTTCAGAGAGCTGATAGACCGTCTTCTGTCTGCTCTTCCTGCCAATCAGAGTTGGATCTGTTGCACACGGCCCTATGACGGACAGGGAAGTTCTGAATTAGACCCCTCCTCTTTTTCATAAAACTAAACACTCCAAGTTATCTCTACTAATCCGGATTAGTGCACCTAATATTTCAGCTAAATAGTACAATCAACTAATGTTGTTTAGTAATGATAGCAGGTTTTTACAAAACATAACAGTATGAGTAATCATCACTCAGAAGTTTAACTAGAAACAAAATCCAGGTTTACAGTGTAGACGGTGTGTACATATGACATATGGTGTGTGTATAGATGACTCCCCTAAGCAGACGAGACACTAAATCATCTATACGCTCCTGCGTCTCTTTAATCAGGAGCTCATGGAAGCGTAGCGGCTGTCAGAACATCCAGCTCAGCTGACAGATGTCAGATTGATGTGACCTCAGAGAGACATCAATGCAGCAACATGACGTCCTGAGTGTGTTGTACTCAGGCTCTGTGCGATGCTCATTTACACCCCGTCTCTCTTTTAGCTCCAGAGCCGTCAGATGATTGTAGAAAGGGAGCTGTTCAAGCCTAAGCTGCTATTGTTTTATAACCTTGGATAATACCTGTTGAAATAAAACAATGTTTGCTCCATTTCACCTGGTTCAGATTCATTAATGTCATTTGACAACATGCTATAGAGACAGGAGAATGAATTGTGTTCCTCGGACCAGATGAAAGAATGAAGTCGTTAATAAACACCTAAAATTCTCCTGCACAAACAAACAGGAGAGGACAGCTGAAGGGTCAGAGTTCACGACTCTCACAGCTTAACTTTCTACAAAACTGTGTGAATTATTTACTTTAGTTCAGGTTGTTTCAGTAGAGCTGTCATAGTGAGGAGGATCCTAAGTGAGTCACAGCACCCCTAGAACATATCTAACATCATTTTATAAAACATCAGGTGGCTGCTCCTTCAGTATCCCCACTTCCATTTAGTAGGAACTACCTGAAGTTTATACACTGAACAGACGGAGCTGCAAAAAATCATAGTTCTTCCCTGTAGTGGTAAATGTACTCATTTTAAAGGTTTAATAAAGGCTGCTGTGATTGTTTTGAAACGAGTTGTTTTCATACAGCAGGGATCATCTATGGCTCCAGAACTAAGACCCAGTCTTAAACATAACATTTGGTCGTAACCTATTAATAGAATCCCAGACTTGAATTGTCCCTTAAGGCTGACGGCTGAAGTGACCACCTGAAGGCAGATGGTGTGTGATGATGTTTTAGCCTGTCTGTGTGTGTTTGTTAAATATCTAATGAACCAATTTAATCCATAACTGATTAACCTGGGAGTCAGTGCAACTCAAGATGGCCACCAGGACACAACAACTACAACCCAGTCAGTTTATAGATGTTCAGCTCAAATCTGATGCGTTTGTAGCTGAAGGTCATTGAATACGTACACTCTGAGGGATAATCGATCACCCTGGATTTTGCAATGTTGCATTAAGACTCGGAGTAGAACCGCTGCTCCTCCATGTTGAAAGGAGCCAGCTGAGGTGGTTCGGGCATCTTGTTAGGATGCCCCTGGACGCCTCCCCAGGGAGGTGTTTCAGGCATGTCCTGCCGGCAGGAGGCCCCCGGGTCGACCCAGGACACGCTAGAGAAAATATATCTCTGGTTTGGCCCTGGAGCGCCTTGGGATCCTGCCGGAGGAGCTGGTAGAAGTGGCTGGGGAGAGGACCGTCTGGAGCTCCCTAATTGGGATGCTGCCCCCGCGACCCGGACGAGAGACGAGAGACGAGAGAGGCATTAAATTGTACATATCAGGATGAGTTTAAACATGAAAGGTAGTGAGTGAAATGCATTCCTTTCTATTTTAATGTTTCAAGCATGAAGAATAAAGCTGCATGTGTCTTTAGTGCAGCAATTCAAAGCTGAAATACCAGTCCTTGATTTCATCAGGTTATGAAGAACAACTTCCTTTTTGACAATGCTCCAAATCATCCAGCTTCATCATTAGGCCAGTGTTTTTCAACCGCTGTTCCGCGGCACATTAGTGTGCCATGAGAGATCGTCAGGTGTGCCGCGGGAAATTATTCAAATTCACCTGTTGGTTTAAAAAATATTTTTTGAAAACTAATTAATTATTATCTGCTAATAATATTCCATTATCGCGCGTCTGTGCCAGCCATCACCAAATGGCAGACTCCGGTTCTGTTTGGAGTCAGACCGAGCAGCAAATCCAATACTTGGACCTGGTCCAGGATGTGCGCTTTGGGGAGACGCGCGGTGCGCTGTGAGACGCTACCGCGGCCCGCTCGGCACCGGCACGCCTCCGACCTGAACCTGGTCAGTGGTTCGACTTGTTTCGGCGAGGAGGAGGGGGAGACAAGCAGTCGCAGACCCGCTGCCAGCGGTCAGGAGGAGAACCAGTCCTGGACTGGCTCTGTTTCCTGGTGGAGCAGCAACAGTCCCGACATTTTAAAATTCATACTTTGATCTGACCAGTCCATAAAACCAGATCACGGACACTGGGTTGGGTCGTCATCATGTCGCTTTGTTCCTGCGTGACGCACATTTGGCAAAAAAGAAAAAAAAAAGTCGGAGTAAACCCCCTCAGCAACACTGGTTTTAACGGTCTGAGAGGCTCACTGGGTTTGTCTCCAGTGTCTCCTCTCTTTGACTGAAGGTCCCGTTATTCTGATCACCTGTCAGACCGGTGAGGAGCAGCTGCTCGCGCATGTCGTCATAAGGTGAGCACACGTCACAGCTGTGTTTCTCAGCATAACTGATGACTTAAAATTTAACAAATCAAACAATATCAACACTAAAAACACATTGATCTGTCAGTGACTTTATCAGGTTGTCCTTTATTACGGTACTAATAAAGTTTTACTACCAAAAACATGATGACAGAGCCCTGCATGATGTAACATCGCCTCGCCTCGCCTCGCCTTCCTCCGCTTATCCGGGTCCGGGTCGCGGGGGCAGCATTCTAAGTCGGGCAGCCCAGGCCACCTTCTCCCCGGCCAAGTCCACCAGCTCCTCAGCTGGGACGCCCAGGCGTTCCCAGGCCAAACTGAAGATGTATTTCCTCCAGCTTGTCCTGGGTCGACCTGGGGGCCTCCTGCCGGCAGGACATGCCCAGAACACCTCCCGAGGGAGGCGTCCAGGAGGCATCCTTACCAGATGCCCGAACCACCTCAACTGGCTCCTTTCGATATGGAGGAGCAGCGACTCTACTCCGAGTCTCTCCCGGATGTCCGAGCTTCTTACCCTATCCCTAAGGCTGAGCCCGGCCACCCTGCGGAGGAAACTCATTTCAGCCGCTTGTATCCGCGATCTCGTTCTTTCGGTCACTACCCAAAGCTCATGACCATAGGTGAGGATTGGGACGTAGACCGACCGGTAAATCGAGAGCCTCGCTTTCTGGCTCAGCTCTCTCTTTACCACAACAGACCGGTTCAGCGTCCGCATCACTGCAGACGCTGCCCCAATCCGCCTGTCGATCTCCCGCTCCCTCCTTCCCTCACTCGTGAACAAGACCCCGAGATACTTGAACTCCTCCACTTGAGGCAGGACCTCTCTCCCGACCCGGAGTTGGCAATCCACCTTTTTCCGGTCGAGAACCATGGCCTCAGATTTGGAGGTGCTGATCCTCATCCCAGCCGCTTCACACTCGGCTGCGAACCTTCCCAGCAAGAGCTGAAGGTCAGAGCTCGATGAAGCTAGGAGGACCACATCATCCGCAAAAAGCAGAGACGCGATTCTCCTGTCACCAAACCCAACCCCCTCCACACCACGGCTGCGCCTAGAAATCCTGTCCATAAAGGTTATGAACAGGACCGGTGACAAAGGGCAGCCCTGGCGGAGTCCAACCCTCACTGGGAACAGGTCCGACTTACTGCCGGCTATGCGGACCAGACTCACACTCCTCTGGTACAGGGACTGAATGGCCCTTAACAAAAGACCATCCACCCCGTACTCCTGGAGCGCCCCCCACAGGGTGCCCCTGGGGACACGGTCATAAGCCTTCTCCAAATCCACAAAACACATGTGGATTGGTTGGGCAAACTCCCATGACCCCTCCATCACCCTAGCGAGGGTAAAGAGCTGGTCCACAGTTCCACGACCAGGACGAAAACCACATTGCTCCTCTTCAATCTGAGGTTCAACTATCGACCGGAACCTCCTCTCCAGTACCCTGGAGTAGACCTTTCCAGGGAGGCTGAGGAGTGTGATCCCCCTATAGTTGGAACACACCCTCTGGTCCCCCTTCTTAAAAATGTAACATGAAGAATGAAATAAGGCAGATTGAATCCATTACAGATAAACTGGATGCTACAGTCACTTTTTGACAGGTGAAAAAAAAAAATCAGTTTGAAATGATTTGATGTGGTAAAAAGACGGATGCTTTAATCAGGTCACCTGTAAACTAAATATAATCCTTTACTGTCAGGAGATCAGAAGGTTTCTCCAGTAAAAACTATTAAAACAGGGTGAGCCTTAGAAAACAGCTGCAGTCCTGACAGATTCATTTGTTTTAGTGCTAAAAATGTTTGATTGGACCAAATTCATCTGATACCTTTATACAGCTCCTTGAACAATGAGGATGGGTCAAATGCAGAGATGAATTTCCCCAAGGGGATCAATAAAGGATAAATTATTATTATTATTATTAAACCATCAATGAACTCAGACGGTTCTGACAGCAACCCCCCCACCACCACCACCACCACCACCCCGTGGTGTGCCTTGAGAAGTTTTTCAATGAAAAAGTGTGCCTTGGCCCAAAAAACGTTGAAAAACACTGCATTAGGGAACGTCTGCTGGAGACTGGGGGACCTCAGAGGGAGACACCTGGACTTTCTCCAGACCTGAATTCATAGAAAACCTCTGGATCAGCTGAGTCTTCATGTAGAGGCTGGTAACTGAACCCCAGAACCTGAATGACCTGAGGTCTGACCTTCAAGAAGAGTGTGATGTCATGACTCAGCAGACAATCAGTGGACTGTGGACAGAATGAGACGTCTGTGTCTAGCTGTAGTTGATGCTCAAGGTCACATGACCAGTTATCGAGACATTGTTGAGTCAGTTTCTGGGTGTTTAAATGAAAAGTTCACCCACCACCATAGTGTCCTCACCGCAGATGTCACACACATCAATGAGACTTCAGCTTTAAATAGAAGTCAAAAGGAAGAGAATGAGATCAGCAGGCGTGTTTGTCTCATGTGGAAAACAGAAGGTTTATATGATGTAATGTGTCTCACATGTCTGTAGTTTTTATGAAACACCTTCAGTAGGGGCCACTGAGCACAAGACAGACAGATCTGCTACATAAACCCTCAGAAATCAGCCACATCAGATCATTTCAGGAGCTTTTCTTTGTAAGCCTTTTTCCTTTAGATTTCTTCTTTGTAATTTGCAAGAATGCATTAAGAAGTAGAGCCAGCTAATCTGCTTTGATCTGCAGATTATAACTCAAACTGTGTGTCAGTCTGACCGAAAGCTGTAGTTGAAGGCAACCTGTAGCACCATCCGAAGAATGAGCCGTCGCCTTTAAAGAGAAGTGAAATCAAAGGGATTCTCTTATCTGTCTTTTGGCCTCCATCGCTAAACTCCATCATTTTCTGCCTTGTTTTGAATCACATAAATCCTCTGTGTCCACGATGAAGAGGAGGAAAATGTGTTGATTCATGCAGAAAAAGTAGCTGAGTCAGGCTGAGCTGACAGATCTCCACTTTGCTCTCAGAGAGGCTGTTTGAGTCTTTTAATGGAGGCAGAAGATGCTCGACTTCCAGCCTGGTTTTATAACTTCATGAAGTAGCTCTGAGAGGATGGACGCTGTGATGTGTCTTTGTAGGAGGAGCCAGTTAAACATTCATTAGATTATTAAAGATGGTCTGCTTGTGTGGAGGATGGTAAAAGAAACAAAACCAAAAAACAAGAGAGGAAGGTGGTTTATAAGGAGAAGAGCTGATGACTGATGAGAGGAAAAATTCATGTCAAGGTTGGCTTGATGGAGTGGGGGTGTTACAAAGGGGCTATTTTCATAAAACAATGAGATTTTATTTTCAGTTTCTGGGCAGAACAAGAGAATATCCGTCTTCCTGTGGCACGTGAGAACTTCTAGTTTAGCATGGAGGAAGTGACTTGTTAGAAACACACTGAAAAAAATGCTGTCTTTCTAAACCTGTAACAAGCTTACATTCTGAAGTGCAGCCTACCTGTTGTATTCATTAGTTCTGTATTATAATCTGTATTATATAGTTTGTCAGTTTAAACTCGTCCTCAAGAGTAACCTGGTCCAAGAAGGCAACGTCAACACAATACAAAGAATTTCACACAAACACACAATACAAAAAAACCCACAACTATAGTGTTAGGAGTTCTTTAGTCAAAGAACCGCAGCAGAAATGTGAAGTCTCTGTTTAACTCTGAGGACAGAAAGGACCTCGTATCCTATGAACAGGCATCAATTACAAAGTCTAAGGAGATCACATGTCTGAGAGACATGGATTGTCTTCAGTGATCAGAAACGCCTTTAAATAGAATGAGTTCCAAGGAGCAGTGAGTCAGAAAGTTTTATTTATGTTGTTACCTGTGAAAAGGGACAACATAATTATCCTTAATGCTTTAATAAATATTTATTGTCGACATGGAGATGTAGCAGAGTGATGATGTTTTTATAGAGCACAGTTCCTCCCTCTGCTTTATTCACTAAACAGGTTCCAGTGTTGAACTGAAGCTAGAGCTAGCTTAGCATCAGGACTTCCTGTTTCCATCACTGAAACCTCAGACTCCATCAGCCTGTTACTGGGCCAGAGAACAGTTCTGCTTTAGACCCAAAGGAGGCCCAGTGAGACCAACACGGTGCTGCGTTCAAAACCTCTGAGTGAGAGTCACTTTTACTCTGCTTCAATTTTAAAATTGCTACACATTTAGTTCTAAATTGTATGAAGACTTTTTAGAGTACAGGAATTTTTAAAATAAATTTAGCAAAATTATTTTTCACTTGTTTTAATTTTACTCATTGTAGAGATGTGATTCTAATCTATTTATTACATAGAATTCTCCCTGTCATCTGTTGGACCTGTTTATGAGTCAGGACATTTCCTGCTCACAGCCACAGCTGCCTCTGCAGTCCTTCCTGGCTCTCTGGGGCCGACCTGAGGGCGAAGCCTGCTGCACCACGAGTGCCAGACTCTGCTCTCAACATGTTGTTGGTATTTTTCGTCCCTCAATTGCCTTAACACCCTGGCACTCCTCAACAACATTTGTAAACACACATTAGTACATGACAGCATGTGCTTGTGGCCACCTGTGTATTCTTACACACACACACACACATCATGGTCATTACAGCTACAGAGTCAGGTTACAGCAGATCGTGCACCCTAGGTCCAGGTGGAGAGCTGCAATGTGTCTCCCACCTCTACAACAACAACCTCTCCCCCAACACACACACACACACACACGCAGGAGCACATGTGTGTTCACATTCTCTAATATTTGCATTTTTACACACTCCAAAGACAACCAAACCTCGCTGCTGTCTGCAGTGCAGCATTGTACAAGCAGTCTGGAGGTCAGAGGTCAGTTAATCCAGAGAGACGACCAGCTGACTCCCAACCAGACCGTCTGGGCTGTGCACAAGTTAGCTAACCCAGAGCTAAGTCTTCACAGCACAGTGTGTGTTTTTGCACATTATTTTAAACAGTGTGTGCATCCAAAAGCACTTTTACTGGTAACCCAGTCCATGGTTTACAACCCAGGCATTGGTGTGTTTATTCATAGAGGTCCCAGGAGCCACAGTGAGAGCAGGAAAATGACATTAAGCTGTGAGGATCACCTTTCACCTCCCCAGTAACGCTCCCAAACATCGCCGCTGGCTTTGGGAGCTCCACAAAATCGAAATTCTATCTCTGTGCCGTTGTTTTGGGGACAATAGCTGCTGGTTAAGTATGGGGCAAGAAGTGTACAGTAACTCACAAATGTGCCCCTTGGTGCCTGTTTTACTGCTGAAAGACGGGTTTACAAAATGGCCTGGAAGATGTAGAACACCAGGAGCACTTGCTAATGCCATCAATCTCCCAAAAGATGAATGAAAACAAGTGAAAATTTAACTTTCAAATAGGTCAATATGCTAATTTTGATGTGCCAAACCCAGACTATGTCTACTGGCAGATTATGACGTTGTTTGGTATTTTAAAGAATCTGGAGGTGAAAACATGTCAGATCCTGTCAGAGTTTAATCTAAAAACTGTGTCTCTGAGAGGTGGACAACATTAGTGTCAGCTCAGCTCTGATGATGTAGTAACATGTTTCATGGGACCTGCCTGTTTTTATCAAACACCATCTGGTATAAATGGTCCGACTTTGTTCCTGTTACACTGAAACAAAATCTCAATAGCTGAGGCAAGCCCTCCCAGTCTTTCTGTCTTCATAAACTCCTGACCATGATTTTAAATAGAAACCGTTGTAGTCAGTGACAGTGGTCCCACAGGGAGTGCCACGTTGTACAGTATTGAAGATACGCAACAGTTTTATTTCAGGGCCGTGGCGTGGCTGAAACGTGTGTCACGACATTGTGGAGAACTTTATGAAAATATGCAGTACGACAAAAAATAACCACACAAACATGGACGAGGAGCATTTATTGTGGAATGTTTACATAATTGAGCTTTAAAGGGCCAGACTATTCCAACAAATAACTTAATAACCCATTGTTGAAGAATTAAGAGTCCCACAAAACACGATGGCATTTCAGAACACGTACAAACCAAAACATATTCATACTTCCTCCTGATCTCAGTTCCCGTGAGATATTGTGACTATCGCTTGATTGGGCAAGCAGCGTTCAACAGCACTCTGCTTCAGGTGTGCATCCTTTGAAACAAGAAGAATCACCAAATACACCGTGCTTCCACAGTGCCTCCATCTCCGGTGTGCCCCAGCCTCAAGCCTGGGTCCCACACAAGACGTGAGCGCCGTTCTGTGTAGTGCTCGAGCCGTGATTTTGAAAAGAAACCATTGTAATCAGATAAAGTAGTCCCCCTAGCTCCACCACGTCGCGTCACAGATACGCGGGTCTCCACCGTGGCGCTAAAGATTGACGACGGTTCTTTTTTTTGAGCCGCAGTGTGTCACGACATTCTGGAGGACTTTATGATGCAGAAATTATGACAATACGCTGAACCACCACTAGTACAGCAAATATAAACAACCGCCAGTGCATGGACAAGGAGCGTTTCATTGTGGAATATTTATGTAATAGAGATTTTAGAAACAGACTATTCCAATAAATAGCTCACTTACCCATTGTTGAAGAATTAAAAGATAATCCCACAAAACACAACAGTAGTTTTGATCTAACAGATACGCTTCATACTTCCTGGTCTCAGTTCCCGCAAGATATTGTGACTATTGCATGATTTTGCAAGCTGCATTCAATGGCGCTCCGCTCCCAGGGGGACTAGTAAACTCGCCTCAGTGGCCATACCATCGAGCAGCGCTCTCGTATTGTGTGGGACCCAGGCTTGAATCCTAACTCTAACCCTAACTCCTGGATCAATACTATGATACGGAGTCTGCTTTAGCTCAGTTTGCATCAGCTTAAACATTTCTGTGCACCATAACTTTTTTCAACACTCTTATCCTCATGGTGACCAGGAACTATAGGGTTAAATGGTCATCAGACACATTCTGGTAGACAGTAGACTCGTGCAACTGTAACAGGTAAAGTGATTAATCTTGAAGAATTGTACATGACATATTGCTAACAGGGTTGATTACAAGAGTTAATGTCAAAGTCTGAAGCAGATCTGTTACACAATCTGTTAGAATGTGTTAGGAATGACTCTCAGCTTCTAAAACATCAAATTTTAGAAGAATATCTGTAGAACTGTTGAGTTATAGCACATTGTCTCTATGGCTGGTCTTTTTAGACTTTTAGCTGTAGGTCTTTTTTCTTTTGTCAAAAGAATATTTTTAAATCTTCTGCAAGCATTTTGTGAGACCTCCCCCTCTAGAACAACCTGTTTGCCTCCGTTGCATGTTGTGATGTGACGCCCTCTGAAATTTTGTCTTCATGCCAAGAAACAGCCAAGGATAACAGCAGCAGAGCTTCAAACGAAGCTTGTCAAAACAGCCTTTCCACTGTCCAGTTTCATTGCAATGATTCTTGGGAATACCTCAGCAGAGACAAAGGAATGCCTCCTAGACCTTTTTCAGTTTGTCGTCCCATCAGGCCGCTCTGCTTTAGCAAACACACCAAAGTCCTGTTTGTTTGCTCTGAAAATAATCAGCCCGGGGCCTGTTTTTTGATCAGCATGGCATGATCTTTGCTCGGCTGACATCTCTGCACGTTTAGAGGAGTGAGAGTCTTGTCTGATTTCCACAGTGTTCATTTGTGCTCAGTTCTGGCTGCTCTGTCTGAAAAGTGCAAACAGGTGTTATGTTGTATCATATTTTAAACAGAATTTTCTGTAAATATGTTCTTGCAGGCACAGCGTGCACCGCCGACCTTAACGTTTAAAGAAGAGATGTCTCTTATTATAGTTCCCTGAATATCAGATGTTTTTCTCTGCTTTCCTACGTGTTCATTTTTTCATCCAATTCTTAATACGTTTCAGTCACAGTCTGTCGTTTCTTATGCAGTTTAAACAGTTTTTCTCCTCTTTAACTGACTAATTCAATGCAAATCAGCTGGCCTCACCACTGCCCAGCTGTGCATTTGGCATCAAACTTTCTGGCGTCTTTCAGTTTCCTTCATATTTTCCCTGAATTCGACTTTGCCAGTTGTCTTTCAAACTGCAGCTCTTGAATATATTTGATTTAACAGGTTTGTGCACCTCTCAGTGAGCCAGTTTCAGGACTTCCAAAAGTCATTTTTGTCCCAACTAAGTGAAGTCACCAAGAAAGAAAGCCTTCCTGATTTATTACCTCACCATTGTTCTCCTCAGCTTCAAAGCCTACCTAAACAAATGAGCCAACCAGGCTCACACAAACCACAAATAGTGGCTTTATGACCCGGGGCATTTGTTTGGTAAGGCAGAAAGAGGTTACGGTTGTAAGAGGACATTTTCAGTAAACCATCACAACTCCCTCCTCCTGTGTTCAGTGAACAGGTCATCGTCCACTGGAGCTGAGAAAACAACAGAAAGTTGAGGCCTGGTCAAGCAACCAGGTCAAGGACCTAAAGAGTCACTAGAGGCTCACCACCCTCTGGGTCATTAATAATTAATGAAACCTGAGGCAAGGACTGCAGACCATGACTAAACACATAAAGAGTAAAGTGGTGAGACCAGGCTGGGCAGTAAGGGAAGGGGTGGGAGGGTTGAGAGGAAAGAGAGTATTGATAAGGAGAAAGGTGCTGGGTCCCACTCTGACCACAGTCTGAGCTTTCACTGTATGCTCCAGAAGCTCCAGACACAACAATCTGCACAAGCCAGCGGCATGTACAACCACAGAGGAGAGCTGGAGAGTGAGATCTGGGTTTGTAATGTATGTGAGGAAGCAGATGCTCTGAAGCAGGGAGGGAGGAGGAAAAGAGAACTTGGGTTTCCCGGTTGGAGAGAGAGAAAGCAGTCCACGGAATGAAAAACAACATGAAAGTCAACTCTCTGTTTCCCATGAAATCTTGTAGTCCTGAACCCTTCATCCAACAAAACACGGTCCTGCCCTGGAGGTACCATCATGCAGAGACTTCCATTACGAGGTCTGCCCGATGAAAGAGTAGCTGGGGGGGGGGCTTAGCGAGTCTGGCTCTTTACCCTCCCCCACTGGGTCAAATATGAAAGAAGATAATTCAACATGATATTATATAGCGAGTCATTTTAGGAAGGTCCATTTGAACAAAGAGATCCAGTCCCAGTCTGCTCAGCTCTTGTTTTCTAGTTTTTAGTAACACCAGTGTCTTGTGCTGAATCAGTGCATGTTTGTTTTTTAATACATACACCAGAGCATGTCTCTAAATCTACAACACGACCTCACCAGGCCTGGTGATATTTCTTGGGATCTCTTACTGTCAGGTTTGAAACCACAACAGAGAGCATTCTCTCAGTGGGAATTTTCTTTGTTTTCTTTGCAGAGCTCCTCAGACGACTGTGATCCTCATGAAGGAATCCACCAGGGGAAAGAGGGCATGTACCGCCTGCAGGTGACCCAGTTTGTCCAGAGGTTAGAGTACTGGCACAAAGACTTGACCAACACCCTGGTCACTTCTATTGCCGTGGTTCCGGTCCACGGCCGCACCGTGGCCTACCTTGGAACAGCAGATGGACGCCACATACAGGTAAGGAGATCAATACTGGGCTCGGTTTGTGTGTGGCCCCTATTTGTCTACAGCAATAGCCAAACGTTTTGAGAATCTCTCAAACATTAATTTACTGCCTTCCTTATTAATAATGACAGTTTGTTTGAACTCCAGAATGTTCTGAAGAAAGATCAGGTCAATTAGAATTAATTACAAAGTCCCACTTTGCCATGAAATTTTCTGTAATCCCAGAAAACTCATTTTTTCTCTGAAGAAAGTGTCAGAGCACCAGAGAAAGTCCTACAGCACCAGGACCATCTCCTACAGCTGATCCAGCTGTGGGATCAGAGCCCCACCAGAACAAACCTGGGGCATTATTTATAAAACTTCAAATAGAATCCTTACTAAAAACGTACTTAAGCTCAGCAAAACATTTTCATTTACGCAAAATTCATTTTCGATTTATAAAACTCTGCGTACGCACAGATCCATGCAGTTCTGCTTTATAAATCTCTCTCATTTGTGCTCAGCTGTTTTTGGATCATAACCCTCCTCCTACACACCCACATTCTGCCATATATGGTCAATGCAAAGTACCTCACAGAGAGGTTTAGAAAACGTCATTTCACAGAGACTGAAACTCGAGGTGGTTGTGGTGGAGGAATGGGAAAATGTTTTATTAGGTGATCAAATGTTGACGGATCACAAAGACACAGAAGTGCTCCGAGAGTCAGGTGACTGCAGGTGAACGCTGTCAGTCTGATCTACAGGATCTAAGAGAAACATTTAATCACAACATTTAATTTAATCCAAAGGGGAAGAAACATCATGTTGTTCATTCTATCAAACAGTCAACCTGTTGGATAATTCACTGGTTGAAGGGAACCTGAAAACGGTCAGAAGCTGCAGCGGTGACATAGCCTGGCAAGCCAGACTATGTGGAAATACAGTATAGTCTGGCCACGATTCACTGAAACGACTCATTCATAGGGGCGGGATCAATGTTTGTCAATCAAACTGATTTCACATGCTATTCGATAGCGCTAGGACCAATCAGAGCCGTTTAGCAACAACCAGAGCCAGCTGGTAGATGAAACTTTTACCATATCCTGTCGGCAAAGCAACCAATACATCCTCTTTCAAAATAAAAGACTTAAATGCCTCTCTCTGTTCACGTCTTAGAGAAAAGCCCAAATCTAAATCGTCCAAAGTTGATCTCAAACTAACGCGGTTCCCAAGCTGCTGCCATGTTTAAATTCAGAGTCGGCGCTCTGCTGTCATCGGCTATTCCCGCCCACCAAACCGTTAGAGCGCTATGATTGGCCTGGTACAAAACTGACCAGACCAATCAGTGGGCTGCAGAGGTTCCAATGGAACGTGACTAGACCAAAGTCTGCAGAGCAGAACTGACGGTCTAGTTTACTAGGCTAGCGGTGACAGAGTTTTGCTGGTTCCAATGGTTCTGTTGATCTAACACTGGGCCCAGTTGAGCACATAGATCCATAGGATGCTCTAGAGAATTTAGATCTGCTGATCAGCCAGTCATCATCTGGAAATCTTTAAGAACTCTCCTTTTAGAGGGTGGCCTGGTGTCAAGAAGGGCAGCACAGAAGCCCCTTCTCTCTGAAAAAATGATCAGGACAGACTGATGTTTTACTAAAAATTCAGGATTTAGACTACTAAGGACTGAGGGAAAGACATTGTCACTAATGGATCATCTTTCTGATTGTTTGGAGGCATCTGAAAGATGGATTGTCTAAAGAAGAAAAGGTGAGGCTCCCATTAGGCCTGTGTCCTGCCAACAGTAAAGAATCCTGAGTCCATTCTTGTGTGGAGCTGATTCAGTGTAAAAGAGTGACTCACTCACAGTTTAACCTCAGAACATAGACATGAAGAAAGAATGGGACCCAAACATCCTCCCAGAGGAACTCCTCCCACCCATTCGAGAACAGTTCAGTGATGAACAACGTCCTAATTTACACCATGATAGAGCCACAAGGCCAAAGTCAGAGCCAAGCGGCTCTGTGGACTCAGGTCCAGGAAACTCCCCAGACCTTAGTCTGGCCCATTCTCAAGATGTTGGTGTAAAACAAAAACCCACAAATTCTGACAAACTGTAAGAAATATTTATGAATAATGGATGGCTGTCATTCAGGATCTGGACCAGCAGCTGGTTAACAGCATGTCAGGGTGACCTTCAGAAGTCTAGAATAAAAACGACCAACACTGTAAATATTGACTCTTTACATCAACTTAATAGCCTGGTAAACCAGACTATATATGTAGACATATAGTCTGGCCACGGTCCACTGAAACGACTCGTTTATAGGGGTGGGATCAACGGTTGTCAATCAAACTGTCTTCACATGCTATTGGATAGCGCTAGAGCCATTTAGCAACAACTGGAACCAGCTGGTAGATTAAACTTTTACCATGTCCCGTCGGCAAAGCGATCAATAAATCCTCTTTCAAAATAAAAGACTTAAGTTCCTCTATCTGTTCACGTCTTGGAGAAAAGCCCAAATCTAAACTGTCCAAAGTTGATAATAAAAAACGTTTCAAACGAACGCGGTTCCTGAGCTGCCGCCCTGTTGTTTAAATTTAGAGTCTGACATCATCGACTAATCCCGCCCACCAACCCGTTTAAGCGTTGTGATTGGCCCAGTACGAGACTGACCGGACCAATCAGTGGGCTGCAGAGGTTCCAATGGAACGTGTCTAGACCAAAGTCTGCAGAGCAGAACTGACGGTCTAACCCTAATCGAAACATCTGACATAAAAACCTAAAACACTGAAGCAGAAACCTTTGCAGGGTCCAACACTAGACTTTGACCATGACTGGTAACAGACCAGGTTCTCTTCCAGTCTCCTGTCGTGTGTCAGGAGTAAGAAGTGAAAGCTCTGGCACAGAGACATAACACAGTGGCAGGTGGAGACACTATGACCCAACACCAGGATCTTTCTGTTTGCACAATTTGCATTTATTTGTACTGTGTTCCACAAGACTCCAGAAAGGTGCACGCTCGGTCTGCCATCTGTGCAAACACAGTTCCCTTTTTAGCCTATCAGCATTAACTGAGACATATGCTTTCACTCTCCTGATGGCGCAGTAGATAGAACCTCAAACATCTTAAACATGACCTGTCAGTAACATATCTGTAGTTTAATAAGGCCATTTCCCATGGCTCGCTCCAACTGGAATCAAGATTTTGGATAAGAAATAATTCAACTGCTTTCTGATGATTAATACATGCAGGAGTTGTCTGCCTTTACATGTCTTTAAAACAACTTGCACAATAACTCTGTTATTTCATGAACAGTTTTAGTTTTAATTGTGTTCTCTGACTATAAAACTGCATGCCAGCTAATGCTGCAGCTGCTGAGGGAAGTGCAGCCTGTCATTTTGACTTGATGCATCATTGCAAAACTATGACAAATGGAATGAATGCATAAAGTAAAAGCTGAATTATCTCACGTGTTTTTGAAACACAAGAAAAGAAATGCATGAAAAAAACAGTCAGAGAGACATGAGAAAAACAGCCTGACAGCTGCAGAGAGGGCAGGGAGCCGGCGGCGGCGGCGATGGCGGGGTAGAGGGGGCTTACAGGCTGAACGGCACGTTAATGGTGAACGGTGGTCCTCGCTGACACGTTCCCTCATGCAAAATATTCTGCTCACTGAGGGTCCCTGCAGCTGTTGCTGCGTGTTTCTTCACCATCAGCCACTCCACTCAGATCAGTGTGGGTTAGCCAGCTGGCTGAGCTCCATTGTTTTTAGACTTAGTTCCAAGTCTCATAAACTTTTGTTTTGTTCTGTTTTTATCCTCCGACAGCAAAAGATCAAACAGAGGTGATAATGTTTCTGCCTGTCTGTGTGTTTGTTTGTTGTGCTAGCAAAACAGAAAGTTTTCTATCCAATTCAAGATGGCTGCCACAGCTAATCAGCATTAGCAAACACAGAAAGAGCAAAAGGCAGGGAGTATAAAGATATTCAGCTCCATTTTGCTGTGATATTAGCTGAAGGTCTTCCCATCACATAACCAGACCAATAGACTTTCTGCAAGATTTGACCTGAACTTTGGCATCAATTCCAACTGTAGTTATAATGTTAGCTAATGTCACTGGACAACATGGTCATAACACTTCCATGTAGTAGTAGCTACACAATACATAATCTGAGGGCCAACAGATGAAGATCTAGTGATATTACGTGAGATATCTCATGATGTCATTGTTCAGATTTGGCCCAAAATGTCATTATTTTGTTCCTAATTTCCCTGCATGAGTTTAGGGCATTGCTCTGCTGTTGTTGGCATTTTGAACAGGTTACAAATAATTGCGCAAAACTTTTCCTCTGAAAGAGCCACAAAGTCTTCTTGTACGTCTGGAACTGTTCAGTTTAGTTTCTATGAATCAGAAAGTGAAAATACTGTCAGACAACTTTGGTAGAGGTTAGAGAACAATATGCTGAAGCAATGAGGATAAACTGATCAACGCGAGACATCATTAAGACATTCTGTGACTAAATCACAACAAGAACATTTGAATGACAGTAGCAGTTTGTTTCCAGTTACACCATTAGCCTCCACATATAAAACTTGTCCAAGTTGGACCAAATCAGTGTGAATCCAATTAAGATGTTATATTTTCATTCATTCTAGTTTGTGCCTCCAACAAGTCACCAAGGTCACATAGGTTGTTTTAATAACAGCTCACCTCAGTCTCTTCGTTCTTGTGGACGCAGAGTTCTGGAAAAGTGGGAAATTTAGCAAATCTAGACAAGAAAGTTGTACATTATAGTTAAATCCTTTAGTCTAAATAAGGTCTAAATCCAGTCATTACACGTGTTGTGATGCAGTTGCCAGTTAAGATGTTGCCTTTGACCCAGACTGCCATATCAACTTGTTAGCATGTGTGACTGAAGTATTTCATTCACTTTTCCGCTCCAAATGGCCGAGGCGTGTATTTGAACTGACGACCCTCCGGCCACCTGCTGCCTCGGTCCAACACTGTGAAACCCGAATCAATGAGAGGAGCTCGTCTCTGGCGTTGCAGCTCATTTCATTGTTAGCTTGATAAAAAGAACCTGTCAACTTTTCATCCATTTCAGCTTCCTGGTCGGTCCCAGGGGACGAAGTGAGATGGAACCCGGAGCAGAGGCAGAAAACGAGTGTTGTTTCCCCCCAGCAGACCGGCTCAGGAAGCCTTCCCTCGACTTCAGTTGGGTCACTGTGGGAATAACACAGTGCCCGTGTTTATAGACCAAACTTCCCCCCAGCCTCCCTAATACAATAAGCTGTAATTTACACTGCTATTACCTCCAGAGAGAAGGCTGTTGTGCGGCCTGGTCCCCGGCGGAAAGCCACCCATTATGCTCACGGTCACAAAGCTAATGTTGATCATGGGGCTCAGGCAGCAGCAGGAACGATGCTGGGAAACGAGATGTTTTTCAGGGATCAGCCAGCTGAGTAAAAACATGTTGAAATCTTTAGTGTTGTGTTTCAGGTTTTTACTGGGCGAGCTAGCTCACAAAAAGAGAATAAAACACTCATCACTCTCAGTGCATCATGTAGTATTTTGCCCAGTGTCATACATTACACACATACTACTATCTCACCTCTGCATTTTCTCCACCTCGTGCTGCAGGCTCCAACGACTCAATGATTGTTTCTAAAAGCTTAAATCTCATCACAGCACATTCATGACATGCAAAAAACAATAGTGTGTGTGCAGCTATTAGTGTGTGGGTGTGTGTGTCATTCAGAAAGGCCTGGTGTAACTGGAGAAACCACACACCCCATTAGAGATCCGTGTTTGCTCCGAGGCCTGTAACAGCAGAACAACCACAAGCAATAAACACTGTTCCAGGTGTGTTTCCCTCTGTGTGTGTGTGTGTGTGTGTGTGTGTGTGTGTGTGTGTGTGTGTGTGTGTGCGTGCGTGCGTGCATGCGTGTGTGTGTGGGGGGGGGGTGTTTGGGTGTGTATGTGGTGCAGATTGTAAAGTAACAAATTAAAAGTTTACATATAAGTTTATTTGGCTTGTAATAAATATTAGAGAATAAACATTTAGCATCCAGTAGGTTTACGTCTACTATGTGGGTAAACTGACCTGTAGATTCAGACTGAAGTAGAGGAGGAGACCCTCTGTCTAACATCTGAGATGTGTCAGCGTTCCTGTCTGGGTTCTT
>SSNR01000232.1:877850-891177 GCA_006937965.1 Callopanchax toddi
AGAAGAGGTTCCGGTCGATGGTTGAATCTCGGATTGAAGAGGAGTAATGTGGTTTTTGTCCTGGTTGTGGAACTGTGGACCAGCTCTTTACCCTCGCTAGGGTGATGGAGGGGTCATGGGAGTTTGCCCAACCAATCCACATGTGTTTTGTGGATTTGGAGAAGGCTTATGACCGTGTCCCCAGGGGCACCCTGTGGGGGGCGCTCCAGGAGTACGGGGTGGATGGTCTTTTGTTAAGGGCCATTCAGTCCCTGTACCAGAGGAGTGTGAGTCTGGTCCGCATAGCCGGCAGTAAGTCGGACCTGTTCCCAGTGAGGGTTGGACTCCGCCAGGGCTGCCCTTTGTCACCGGTCCTGTTCATAGCCTTTATGGACAGGATTTCTAGGCGCAGCCGTGGTGTGGAGGGGGTTGAGTTTGGTGACAGGAGAATCGCATCTCTGCTTTTTGCGGATGATGTGGTCCTCCTAGCTTCATCGAGCTCTGACCTTCAGCTCTTGCTGGGGAGGTTCGCAGCCGAGTGTGAAGCGGCTGGGATGAGGATCAGCACCTCCAAATCTGAGGCCATGGTTCTCGACCGGAAAAAGGTGGATTGCCAACTCCGGGTCGGGAGAGAGGTCCTGCCTCAAGTGGAGGAGTTCAAGTATCTCGGGGTCTTGTTCACGAGTGAGGGAAGGAGGGAGCGGGAGATCGACAGGCGGATTGGGGCAGCGTCTGCAGTGATGCGGACGCTGAACCGGTCTGTTGTGGTGAAGAGAGAGCTGAGCCAGAAAGCAAGGCTCTCGATTTACCGGTCGGTCTACGTCCCAATCCTCACCTATGGTCATGAGCTTTGGGTAATGACCGAAAGAACGAGATCGCGGATACAAGCGGCTGAAATGAGTTTTCTCCGCAGGGTGGCCGGGCTCAGCCTTAGGGATAGGGTGAGGAGCTCGGACATCCGGGAGAGACTCGGAGTAGAGTCGCTGCTCCTCCATGTCGAAAGGAGCCAGTTGAGGTGGTTCGGGCATCTGGTAAGGATGCCTCCTGGACGCCTCCCTCGGGAGGTGTTCTGGGCATGTCCTGCCGGCAGGAGGCCCCCAGGTCGACCCAGGTCAAGCTGGAGGAAATACATCTTCAGTTTGGCCTGGGAACGCCTGGGCGTCCCAGCTGAGGAGCTGGTGGACTTGGCTGGGGAGAAGGTGGCCTGGGCTGCCCGACTTGGAATGCTGCCCCCGCGACCCGGACCCGGATAAGCGGAAGAAGGCGAGGCGAGGCGAGGCGAGGCGAGCTTGACTTCTAAAGCACTTTAAATAAAGATTTCTAAATGTAGCTGCATGTTTTTATGAATTACTTGATATTAGGATGCTCATTTAGGTGAACATGATGTTAAATTGTAAGATTTGTTGTGAGTTTTATTGAAAGTATAGTGTAAGTGTTCTATTTTTTTGGGGGGGGAATCACTTTAATTCCTATTAATTCATTGTGTGCCAGTATATAAATATTTGTGACATCTCCCAAACAGCTTGCCTGTTTGAACAGAACTAATCTCAGTTTTTCTGAACTGAGGTTGTTCTAGGAGCTATCTACAGCAGGTAGGACCTTGTTTGTCTACAGAAACCCAGCCTTTAACCAGTGGCCACATGTTGATAGACCCACAGGATCTTCTGCAGATATTCTAGTGATCTTGAGGTGATGAAATGTCTTTGATTAGAAACAAACGGACTTTCAAAGCATCCATCAGCCTTCAGAAGGGTTTTAATTCCTCCACCCTGAACCACAGCAGCTAAACCAAAAGGCACAGATGTGAGCTCTTCTGGTACCGTGTTTTAAAAACTGGTGCAAAAAAGAGAAGAAAAATAGAAGCGACTGGTGTAACTGGGACTCCCTCATGAGCTGTGCTGTCAGTGTTTACACAGTTGTTTCAGTCTGACTATCTGATGTGTTATTTATTCATTCTCATTCTCCAGTTCTGCTTTAAAATAATTTGGCTCCACCTAAACCTCTCACAGTGGACAAAAACAAAGAGCGTGTTCCTACCAGCTGAACAGCTCTTCTATCAACAGGTAGAAATCATGTTTACATTTTAAGCAGTAATCCATCCAGAACAGAGGACAGAACTTCCATGCTTTGTTCAGATTAACACTTTAGCTCTATGTTCAGCATGTACTGTACATTATTATATTTGAACTAGCAAACCCTGAAGAATGCCAATGTCTGAAAACCCAGCATGCACTAGGTGTCTTCTCTCAAACCCACTAGTCATTCATTCCGAGACTTAATTCACGAACTGTACGTCATGGAGCAACTAACTTTCTCTCTCAGAAACATCTCAGAAAAATGCAAAAAAAATTGGGAAAAATGGAGACTTTACCTCAGAAGGGCTAA
This sequence comes from Callopanchax toddi, assembly GCA_006937965.1. NCBI lineage: Eukaryota > Metazoa > Chordata > Actinopteri > Cyprinodontiformes > Nothobranchiidae > Callopanchax > Callopanchax toddi. The sequence continues at coordinate 880,215 of SSNR01000232.1, forward strand.
ACCCTGAACTACTTTATAATGGTCATTATTTTAGATTTAGATTGTATTCTAGTATGGTCAGTCCACCTATGTTACCTTGGTTTTTTATTATATTTTTTTCTATGTGTGTGTGGGTGAATGTACATGTTTCTGTGTATAACTGTAAAAAATCTGATAAAATGAAATAAAAAAAGAATATAAAAAAAAAACCACTAGTCATTTAGCTTTGTCATAATCTAAACTCAGAGCGAATAGCCATGTTTCAATCTGCATAAAAGTGTAAAGAGAAACAACATCAAAGGATTTAGCTGTCACCATGGTAACGGCACACCTGTGTCTTCCACATGAAACAATGAGACAAAAACACAAATTATAAATGAAGCCTGAAACAAACGCCGCTGATCTGTGAGCGTCAGGAGGGTCTGGGCGTCTGTCTGCTGTGTTATGTTAGAGATACGACCACTGAAAAGACTTTATCGTTAGCAAACAGAAGGTCAAACTAATGAGAGAGTTTGTGGTTGTGCACTCTGGGGGGTAAAGTAAGTCATGGTACACCATTATTTATGATGAGATGAGCTTTAGGTCAGTGTTTCTAAAGCTGCAGGAGGTGGAGTGGATTTAAAGTTAGGATGTAAACTACAGTTGATCAGTTTATTAGTGAAATGGTTTCTGCTCTCTGAGCCTTAATCAGACACCTGTTAGAGGGACGTTTGGTCCTGTTCCATCAGTTCTCTATCTACAGCAAGGACCCCACCCACGCTCTACAAACAGGAAGTAGCAATACTCAGATCAGGAGAGACACTGCTGTAGATCGGTGACCAGTTAGTGGCTCATTTTCAGGTATTTGAAACAACTCTTGCTCTAAAAGCCACACTGATGCATCAGAACTCTATGGTAACTGTTTGTAAAGCTCTACACTGTTTAGTTTGTTTCAGTCTAAAACATCTTGATCACGATGCTACCGTAGTACTGCTGCAGCAGCAAGAACACCATAAACTCCGCCTACTCTGAGTGATGTCACCGGTGGGTGTGGTCTTTACTGTAGATGTAGAACTGATAGAACGTCACTTTTAAAACATCCAGTTTACACCAACGCTCGGTGGGTTAGAAAACTCATCAGACCTCAGAAGTCAGTCAACCCATCGTATTTCTGATTTCATCATCACAACAGGGTGGTTGATGAACAGAAGCCTTTGTAACCTTCTATGTCCTGATCTGACTTTTGACCCATCATATCTTTACTAACAGAGTCCGTGTCTGGTTTTACGTTCTACTCATTGACTCTGAATGGAAACAGGACATCCAGACTGGTGTCTGGTTCCGTGTTTGATCCAGTCCCTTAGGAGCTCCTTCCAGATGAAGCTAACACTTCCTTCTTTTTCCAGGTGCTGTTCTCCCGATCCGCGTCTCCACATGTGAACATCCGTGTTGACTCTGGACCCGTCACTGCCAGTGTGGCGCTGCTGGACTCTGATGGAGCCTTGCTAATGGCTACAGGGAACAAGGTGAGCAGTGAGACCCTGGTTTATGGTTCTGACTGATTCTTTACTATCAAGACAAGGATGTGGACCTCTCAGTGACCTCTACAGTAACTTTACATGTGCAGCCACAAAGAACACCTTATTTTATAAGCAGAGATGCTAACATTTGTAGCTGTAGCAAGGAATGAAAATACAAGAAAAACTGAATGTCACCTTTGTCCTGTTTTTGTACAATCTAGTGTTAGCACTGCAGCACAGTTAGTTGACAAAGGAAGTGTCAGGTTCAAACTCCCATGGGCCATTGCTTTAAAAAACCAGGTGTGATCTTTGTAGAATGTTTAGTCATGATGACTCCATGTGGTAGCAGGTAGCTGTTGGAATGCATGTGGTCTTCTTTCAGTTTAGGTGTTGAGGAGAAAGCTGCTTTATCCTTAGTTTAATGTTCACTGAGTCGTGTTCTTGCTGCCATGTTTTACTGCAGGCATCAGAAGCTCAGATTAATTATGGAGATGAATGCTGACTCTACCCACAGCCCCTCTGGGAATGTGGTTTTATTACATCTTAGTCTAATGTTTAACTCTTATAGATTTTTTTCTTGTTATGCATTAGTGAGAAAATACACAACAATGGGAAGCAGAGAAACATGTTTTTATTGTTTCCTTAAAGGAACAGGACAGGAAATCATTTTGCTCTGTTCTAAATTCTGTTTTCCTCCTAGATCACTAAGATCCCTCTGATTGGTCCTGGCTGTGGTCAGCTGACCACCTGCACATCGTGTTTACTCTCATCAAGGGTGACACAATGTGGCTGGTGCGATGGGCAATGCACCAGGAGGACCGAGTGTCCCCCCTCCTCCATGTGGACTCAGGACTACTGCACACCTGTCATCACTCAGGTAACTACATTTTCTGGTCACCATGGTAATCAGCATCACACAGTTTGATTTGATTAGTCTCTGGGATGCTGCTGTCTTTTTTTATCAGTGTCACTTTTGCAGCTGTATGATCTTAATCTAGATCTAAAAGTCAGCTGGGACACTTGTCTCAGCTGACAGTTGTCTCCATAAATCAAAAGACAACATTCAACCTTGTAGTAAAAGCAAAAAAAAAAAAAGAGTGAGCAGGAGAGAGGACTTGGACCTCCCTGCAGAGTGGCTGCATAATCACAACCAATCACAAGGTTTAAATGCTTTCCAGCAACAAATCAGATCAATCAGCTGATCGTTTAGCTTTGTGCAAAATCAGATTTTTATTGTGAGGAGTGAGGTGACAATGCCAGTCCTGTGTGCACTCATTAGGTCTTCCCAGCTTCTGGACCGGTGCGAGGATCTACATCAGTGACCATTTGTGGATATAACTTTGGCTTCGACAAGACGGAGAACTTCAAGACTTCAATGGTGACTGTGGAAGTGGCTGGTGCTCCCTGCAAGCTGGCCCGACAGGACCACATCAACAGGTGTGTGTGTGTGTGTGTGTGTGTGTGTGTGTGTGTGTGTGTGTGTGTGTGTGTGTGTGTGTGTGTGTGTGTGTGTGTGTGTGTGTGTGTGTGTGTGTGTGTGTGTGTGTGTGTGTGTGTGTGTCAGTTCACGCTGTGCAAACTGTAATTTCTCTGTGTGCTGTACATGTTCCTGGGATTCTGTGGTGCATAGAAGAAATAAAACATTTAGTAAACAAAGGCACCCATACACTGACTGGAGTTCCATAAGGGTGCAGCTTTAATAGGGGTCTTTGTAAGGATGGAAGAATGTGAAGCAACATGCCCCCTCTCATTCCCTTTCTTTTTTCTGCTTCTTGCTAAATTCAACACATGACTGCCTTAACTGAAAAATTGCTGGGAAAAATCGCTGAAGCCAAACTTTCTACCATTCCAAATCTACTGGGGCCATGTCCTGTTCAAGGGCCCTTTTTCCCCCAAAACAACTTCATTACAAATAAAGAGGAAGGGAGGGAGTAAAAGCATTGCCCACAGATTCCCAGATTAAGATTGTGTTGTTGTGCATTCTTGCAGGACAATGTGTGATCATTGAATTAGGCTAAATGCTGGGTGCTGTGACAGTGAATAACACTTTGTGTGTGTTTGTGGGGGGGTTGGGTGTAGATGGACTGAGATGCAATGTTCCCCAGTGCTCAGTGGGAACTTCACCCCTTCAGGACACACTGTGAAGGTTACCAGTGGCCACAAGGTAGTCAAGACAGAAGGGTTCACATTTGTGGTAAGGAAAGTTTGTTTGTCTGTCAATTGGTCTGTTGTGTATGTGATGGTTGGCTTTGGTTCTTTGGATGGATGGATGGATGGATGGATGGATGGATGGATGGATGGATGGATGGATGGATGGATGGATGGATGGATGGATGGATGGATGGATGGATGGATGGATGGAGGATGGATGGATGTCTTCATATGATCTTCTGTTTTCTGGTGTCCTCTTATTTAAACAGTAACCCAGTCCTTTTCTACATCTTGAATGCTCACATATAACTGGATTTATTCACCAAAAGTTTTTAGAAATAACACTCAGCTTCCGATATGAGTATAAAATAATCTTGTTTCCTAAACTTTCTTTTCCAAATTAAGCAAATGTAACCTCAGATATACACTAATATCCAACACAATGGATCAAATACTTTTGTGTTCAACTAAAATTAAGAAAAACACAGGTCAAATGGCGTTGAAATGGGGGTATACTCTCTTTATGGTGTTAATACGGCCATGACATCACAAACATTGTCTGTAGATTTCTTGGGGTTAAAGAAAAACTCTTGAAAAAGTAAGGTAATTTCTGCAGCACGGAGATAGTTTATTAGACTTCTTAATAAATGAGACATTTCAAACCACTAGAGCACATATGTGTCCTCCCAGCAGACGTGGGCTTGGTCACATCAGTAACCAACAAACACATGATCACTATAGATGAAGCACTCTGCTCACCAGGCCTCCGTGGTAAAGTGGCCAGATGTAACTCATTTCTAACTATAAAGCACATGACAGCTGGCTAGGCATTTCTAAAATTGCACCCTGAGACCATGAAAGTAAAATCCTCTAATCTACAGGAAAAAAGATGGAGAAATCTGGTCACAGTTTTCAAACTGTGTGTGGAGGACACAACATCCTTACAACAAACACCAAACATTGTGACGGCAGCATCATTCTGTGGAGATTCTGGTTTAGGACAGAGACAGAAAACCTCGTCAAGATAAAGGGAAAGATATGCAGTAGGTTTAATTAGACACTGAACACTGAAGTAGCTTCAGAAAACTCAGTAAAGGAGATTAGTAGTGGACTAAAGTATGGGCTAAGACTAAGAGAGAATTCATAAAATGACTTGGCTCTGCCAACAGTGGAGTATTTCAATTTTTAATGGCCCAAAAATCATCAAGCCATTTTTGGGCATGTTTTCCTGGGTAAATATTGACTTATTAGATAAAACTGTCCTGTATTTTAAGGTGGGTCTGGACAACATTATGTAAGAAACTTAGACCTCCAGAGGTCTGAAACCATCAGTCAGTCAACTTGGCTTCCATCAACTGATAGGAATGTCCATCCATCCATCCATTTTCTGTAGCCGCTTATTCCTCCACAGAGGGTCGCGGGGCAGCTGGTGCCTATCTCCAGCGGTCAAGGGGCGAGAGGCGGGGGACACCCTGGACGGGTCGCCAGTCCATCGCAGGGCCACACAGAGACGAACGAGACAAACAACCACACACCCACTCACACCTAAGGACAATTTACCAGCCCAATTAGCCTGACAGTCATGTCTTTGGTCTGTGGGAGGAAACCGGAGTACCCGGAGGAAACCCACGCATGCACGGGGAGAACATGCAAACTCCACGCAGAGAGGCCGCAGAGCCGGGACGCGAACCCACGACCTCCTTGCTGCGAGGCAACAGTGCTAACCAACTGCGCCACCATGCAGCCCTGATAGGAATGTATTGCTTTAAATCAGAAATGTTGCCTTTTACATTCTTTAAAGTGTGTGGTTGTGCCTCCATTCAGGAGCCAGTGATTAAGGACATCTTCCCCACGTTTGGTCCAAAGTCTGGAAACACCATGCTGACCATCAGGGGAACATTCCTGGACTCTGGAAACAAACAAGTGGTGACAGTAGGGAAGGCAGTCTGTAAGATCCAGAGGTCAGTACCATCTGTTTCTCTGTGCTTTTTTCATGTTCATAGATACTATGTTTCACTTGAAGCATTTTCCCATTTTTATTCTCACTGTACATTTCATACTGGAGCAGAGAATTATCTGCAGGAGAATGACACGATGAGCAGCTTCATCTTAACGTTCCACAACAACAGTGTGTCTTATGCTTTCTCACCCCTCGATCACCAGCTTGACATCCACCATGCTGACCTGTAAGACTCCTCCACAACCTGCTCCATCGGAGCAGCCAGTGAAGCTGACGGTGGACTCGGTGGAGTACCAAGCACCCATGCTGTTCACATACAACAAAGACCCGGTCATTGACAGCATCCAGCCCCTTCGCTCCTTTGTGAGGTTAGAATTATACTCAGCTCACTGAAGCACTCATGAATGGTTTAAACTCTTACATGTTTCACCATCTACTAAATGTACGACAGAAACACAGAGGGGGACGTGGTCTGAGACAGATTAGCGCTGTACTTTTACATCAGCAGGAAATGAGTGGGAGGTGACAAGCTGCTAACGCTAACAGCAGGTACCTCCCTGTGGGGGTCTCCTGTGTCTACTACTGATACTGATACCCCCCTCCTCTCACTGTAGCGGAGGCTGCACTGTGTCAGCTCATGGCTCATTCCTACAATCCGGGCTCCAACCCCAGATGGTTCTCACCACCGGTCAGGATGATGCAGTCTTCCATGTGGTGAGTTTAAGGACAACATTCATCATTTACCATCAATTACTGATGGTTTTATGCATTTATGTTTATATTTCTTCTAACATGTGTCAGTTGTCTCCTGCACCAAACACCAAAACAAATTCCTCCTCAATGAAACAATTATTTTGTTATCAAGCCTAATCCTGATCCTGATTCTGATCCTGAACCTGATTCTGACTCTTATCCTGATTCTTATCCTGATCCTGAACCTGATTCTTATCCTGATCCTGATTCTGATCCTGATTCTTATCCTGATCCTGATTCTGACTCTTATCCTGATTCTTATCCTGATCCTGAACCTGATTCTTATCCTGATCCTGATTCTTATCCTGATTCTGATCCAGATTCTAATCCTGATTCTTATTCTGATCCTGATCCTGATTCTTATCAAGATTCTGATCCTGATTCTGATCCTGATCCTGATTCTTATCAAGATTCTGATCCTGATCCTGATTCTGATAGTGATTCTAATCCTGATCCTGATCCTGATTCTTATCCTGATCCTGATCCTGGTCCTGATCCTGATCCTGATTCTGATTCTTATCCTAATCCTGATCCTGATTCTGATTCTGATCCTGATCCTAATTCTGATCCTGATTCTGATCCTGATCCTGATTTTGATCAAGATTCTGATCCTGATCCTGATTCTTATCCTGATTCTGATCCTGATCCTGATTTTGATCAAGATTCTGATCCTGATTCTGATCCTGATCCTGATCCTGATTCTGATTCTGATTCTTATCCTGATCCTGATTCTGATTCTTATCCTGATCCTGATTCTTATCCTGATCCTGATTCTGATTCTGATTCTGATCCTGATTCTGATCCTGATTCTTATCCTGATCATGATCCTGATTCTTATCCTGATCCTGATTCTGATCCTGATTCTTATCCTGATCCTGACTCTTGTCTTGATCCTGATCCTGATCCTGATCCTGATTCTGATCCTGATCCTGATCCTGACTCTTATCCTGATCCTGATCCTGACTCTTGTCCTGTTCCTGATTCTTGTCCTGGTCCTTATTCTGATCCTGATCCTGATTCTGATCCTGATTCTGATTCTTGTCCTGATCCTGATTCTGATCCTGATTCTGATCCTGATCCTGATTCTGATCCTGATCCTTATTCTGATCCTGATTCTGATTCTGATTTTGATCCTGATTCTTTTCCTGATCCTGATTCTGATTTTGATCCTGATTCTGATCCTGATCCTGATTCTGATTCTTGTCCTGATCCTTATTCTGATCCTGATCCTGATTCTGATCCTGATCCTGATCCTGATTCTTGTCCTGATCCTTATTCTGATCCTGATCCTGATTCTTATCCTGATTCTGATTCTGATTCTGATCCTGATCCTGATCCTGATTCTTGTCCTGATCCTGATTCTGATTCTGATCCTGATCCTGATCCTGATTCTTGTCCTGATCCTGATCCTGATCCTGATTTTTATCCTGATTCTGATCCTGATCCTGATTCTTATCCTGATTCTGATTCTTGTCCTGATCCTGATTCTGATTCTGATTCTGATTCTGATTCTGATCCTGATCCTGATTCTTGTCCTGATCCTGATTCTGATCCTGATCCTGATCCCGATTCTGATCCTGATTCTTGTCCTGATTCTGATTCTGATCCTGATCCTGATTCTGATCCCGATTCTGATCCTGATTCTTGTCCTGATCCTGATTCTGATCCTGATTCTTATCCTGATTCTGATCCTGATCCTGATCCTGATTCTGATCCTGATTCTGATTCTTGTCCTGATTCTGATTCTGATCCTGATCCTGATTCTTGTCCTGATCCTGATTCTGATCCTGATTCTGATTCTGATCCTGATTCTGATTCTGATCCTGATCCTGATTCTGATCCTGATCCTGATCCTGATCCTGATTCTGATCCTGATCCTGATTCTTGTCCTGATCCTGATTCTGATCCTGATCCTGATTCTGATCCTGATCCTGATCCTGATTCTTGTCCTGATCCTGATCCTGATTCTGATCCTGATTCTGATCCTGATCCTGATTCTGATCCTGATCCTGATCCTGATTCTGATTCTGATCCTGATCCTGATTCTGATTCTGATCCTGATCCTGATTCTGATTCTGATCCTGATCCTGATCCTGATCCTGATTCTGATTCTGATCCTGATCCTGATTCTGATTCTGATCCTGATCTTGATTCTGATTCTGATTCTGATCCTGATCCTGATTCTGATTTTTATCCTGATCCTGATCCTGATCCTGATTCTGATTCTGATCCTGATTCTGATTCTGATTCTGATCCTGATTCTGATTCTGATTCTGATCCTGATCCTGATTCTGATTTTTATCCTGATCCTGATCCTGATTCTGATTCTGATCCTGATTCTGATCCTGATCCTGATCCTGATTCTGATCCTGATCCTGATTCTGATCCTGATCCTGATCCTGATTCTGATTCTGATCCTGATCTTGATTCTGATCCTGATTTTGATTCTGACACCAAAGACTCTTCAAGGTACAGGTTACTTATTCATCAGTGTAAATGTGTTTTTGTCCTAAAGCTCTGACATTAACTTTGACCAGCTCGGGACATTCTAGGATGTTTATTCCTTGTTGACATGTTTGATCATTATTAGAGGGACACTGTGTTGACCTGTGTGGACTTGACTGTCCTTGACTCTGCTGTCCTTCTTGTGAGACAAAAAGTGAACTCCACTGATCTGAATTGAAAACTAAAAGATATTTTGAAGTGATGTGACCATCAGGTTACTGCCTGTCAGAAAGCTCCTGCTTTAGGATCCTAATAGAAGTTGTGATGCTGTAAAGGCCTCATCACAGCTTGCTGTGATGCTTTTCTACCTGAATCTGGTTCCTGACCTGAGACAAATAGGAGTGAGAAATTCAGGGATTCAGTTTTTGATCCATAAAAACCCAATCACTGACTCGTTTTATTCCTTTTGTTCTTTTCACACTCGACCATCCAACTCTTGATACTGACATCCCAAACTACAAATTAAAGTTCCATCAGTTTTTGGCGTAATGCCTGGTACCTGCTGCCTTTCTTCCCTGAGTTTCAAACTAAGATCATCTTGTGTTTAAATGATGGAGCTGTAGTCGTATGGTCAGATCTTGACAGCACTGTTGTGCAATCTCATGAAAACTGTAAGATCAGTTATAATCCATGAGGATTAGGAGTGTTGTGAATGAGTCACAGCTGCTAAAACATGAAATTGTAGCTCACTGTTTTAAACCGACTGACTTATAGCCATTTTTGTGTTTGCTAAGTCAGTTGGGTGTGTCAGCCATCTTGATTCCAACAGTTACTCAGCTGTAGGTGTACTCATTGTTAAAGTTACAAACGTGCTTTATTTCCTCCAGATTCATGACTTTTAGTTTTGTTGGGGCTTCTTTAAATCCTGCCTGATTCTGAGTTTTGAATAATAAACATTTTACTACCTCAAAGTCACATGGCTGGTATCCTCATTACACACACTCACCCTCCAAAAAACGTTCAGGAGGAAAAAGAGAAATTCCTGACAAAGAAAAAGAGTTACAGTTTCAGACTCACATGAGAGGAAATGGATCTCCACAGTGTGATGTGATGGAGCAGCTGTCACCTCTGACTCACACAGTAGCACCAGTCAAACCCTTAGGATGCTTTAGCTCTCCTCACCCCGTCAGGCTGTATTTTACTGATTGCACACACACACCTGAGGGACGTCATGTCTGCTACAGCCTGGCTGGTCTTTACAGCAACAGCCTGGAGCTGTTTTAAATTATCCACCCTGACGAGCGCCAGGCTTTCACCACTCTGTCTGCAGGCCCTTTAACCCTCGTACTGATGTAGCTCAATTAGAAACATTGTGAAAGGTGTTTAATGCATGTAAAAAATTCTGTTCATCAGTCAGCAGCATCCTGACTTTTCCAGACATCAGAGTCCTGACGAGGAGGGGCCTGCAGGCAGAATGGGGTCTCCATAGCTCCGTCCTGCTCAGTAAAAGTTGTCCTGATGTGTTCAGCTGTATCTTTTTGCAGTCGTAGTGGAGACTCTAGCGTTTTGCTAACAGATGAGGGATCCACAGTGAGGTCACATGCAGGTTATTTCATGTGACCTAAACTGAACTTAGCACACAGTCGTTTCTGAGCAGAAGGAAACTAGTGTAAAGCTTTAAGGTCGTCTCATGTTAAGAATTCTAAACCTACAGAATTTTTTTAATTTATTTTACTCAAAGGAAGACTTTGTGGTTTTCTCTCTTCTGGAATGTTGATGAGATAACCTGATGAGATGGAGACTTCATTGTGCTTCTCTTTTGTCTCTTTGTTTTGGCACTTCTCTTACTAATATAAAGCTTTAAAGCTTCGTTCAGCAGAAAGACGTAAAGCTTTAATTCATAACACAGACTCGTGCTGTCTGAGCAGGGATTTGTGTTGAAGGCGGAAACGACCGTCCACTCTGAGCAGAAACCTCCTGATCACTGAAGCTACAGCCTCACAGCCTGGCTTTGATCACAGCTGCTGCTAAAGTGATGATCCATTTGACTCCTTTAGAATAAATCTGAGAAATTAATCACTGAGAAAACAACCCTTCCTCCTTCTGAGACTAAATTTGTAGCAGAATTTTTTCTTTAGCTTCTTTCTTTTCTATCCAAAGCTCACTTTCTTTTAGA